>CM076584.1:743701032-743797703 GCA_034641835.2 Pinus albicaulis | reverse complement strand
ATGAAAAGTTTTGTGACATAGACAACTCTCTTCAATAAGACTCACTTTCTTGGTGAAAGTGTTTTCTTCTTTTTTGTCATATCACATTTTTTGCTATTCAAATATAAAAAGGTTTTGTATTATCCGATTTCTCTAGCACACTCTATAAAGCAGTGTGCAACTTAAATTCTGTTATTGCATATAAAGCATAGACCACAAGCAGTCAGTATACAACTTAAATTTTGTTATTGCATATAAAGCATAGACCACAAGCAATCGATCAACTATCATATAGATGTATCAAATGATATTATGTTTAATATTATTAACCTTGTACTTGAACATCCCTTCATAATTTTTATTAAGCTTCATTTTATTTCAAGAATCTCAAGTTTTATATATTTAAAATTTTTCTATCATAGGATTTGTATTTTTATCGCAATATGCCTCTTATGTTAATTGGCATGATTTTCATAGGGGAGTTACTTTTGGGGTAGTTCACACTTTAAGGACCCTAGAAATTAATTGTTTCTTGTTCTAGTTGATTTTCATAGTGGATTTCCTTTGAAAATGTTTGAGTGTAGACTCGTAATACATTGAAAATTCGTGACTATATTAGTCTTTCGACATGGGTTCTTGCAGCACAGTACATCGTCCCTATGGAAAATTTGTCGAAATAAAAACTCGGCTTCAATATACCAACTTGAACTTTAGTCGATCATCTAACGATACTACACAAGTCTTGTCATGTTTTTGTTGGTCTTCCAATAACAATTACATTGACAAATAACATGGAGACTATAGAAAGATTTTCGGATGAAAACACCTTATGTCAGTAGACCAACCCCACGTTTCCTCAATCATCTGACGTAGATTTGTAGCTTTTTACAACGATGGACTTTGGCTAGGTGTCATTAGACCAACGTGATCTTTATCGAATGTATGATGATTATGGAAAGGGATTTCAATGAAGACGTTTGGCTTCAATGACCAAGGTTCTGATGATGGATTTTGTTGAAATTCAAACGACAACTTGGGATGTCCAAATTTCAATTGTACTACATGCGACATTTACTAGAATCCAGATTTGTCATAACTTTCAATGATAGGGGTTCGAAAGAACGACCAAAGGCCATCGAAAATTGAGTGAATTTGTAATAGTGAGTGTTATAGAAAACTTTGTGTAGGCTGAGATCTTTAAATTTGATTGAAACTTTCTTCAGTTGTCACCAACTAAATTTTGAAACTCCTCCTCTCTAGAATAGGCTGAATTATATTTGAAAGGAGCTCCTAGCTTCTTATCACCTCTACCTAGTCCAAGAAATATATAGAAATGGTCTAAGAAATGAGGCTTTTCGACCCATGACTTGACATTTTCAATCCTCTAAAGGACCACATGGTGGGATAGGAACCAATTGAGTCTCTTGGAGACCTCGTCTAATCCACCTCTTTCATTACTCCAAATCAAGTAGATTTGGGTAGGCTTAACATCCACCAATCCTACTAGTAAAAATTTGTTAATAAGTAGTTAGACAAACTATCTTCATGTGTGAATGATCTCCAAATTTCATCTCTACTAAGTGTGAAGCTTAAATCCCTCCCACTAATTAGATTATTAGAGTGAAGATAATTATCTACACATGTCTTATACATGTTCCTTTCCCTCATAGGAACCATACAAGTTGAGCAAAGATAGTGAAATCTCAGCTCCTTACTATATACCTCAATAAAAATCCCTAAGTATACATAAAAACAATTAACAAGTGAAACATTCACTAAAAAACTAGTGATGATCCCTCTAAACGTCCCCTCAAATTCCAATTATATAATTCCAAACCCACAAAAACTTTTTCAGATCCAAAATAATGAGCATATATGGCCCCATCATTTCTTGAATCAACACAATATCTAGACAGTAACCTCCACCATTCTTTTTAGCGACAATTTTTTAACCCTCCTTCCTAGGCCTCTTGTATTAATTGACATGATCTTCACAGGTGAGCTACCTTTTTGGTATTTCATACTCTAATGACCCTAGAGAATAATTATTCCCTTCCCTCGTTAATTTCCCTTGTGGATTTCTCTTGGAAATGTTTGAGTGTTGACTCGAGACACACTGAAAATTGGTGACTATCTAGGTATTCTGACATTGGTTCCTACGGCACAATACATTGCCACTATGGAAAATTTTTTGAAAGAAAAACTCAGAGGTTGATACACTGACTTGAACTTTGATTGGTCATCTGACGAGATTACACAGGCATTTCCATGTTTTTTTTGGTCTTCCAACAACGGTTACATCAATAGATAACATGGAGACTATGGAAAGATTGTTGGATGAAAACAAATTATGTTATGCAACCAGGTCACAAAATAGAATAAAAATATATATCAATGAATTAAAAATTATCCTCTTCGAGGAGGAAACCTCCTTTACATTATATAAATGAACAATTCTTGGATGATTCAAATGACTCAAGCCTCCTTTCTATATATAGGAGTCTAAGGGGTCACAATATAATCATAGCCGACATAACAATAATAATATAAGGGAACAACAATAACAATAGTGGGCTTATACGTGGCACAATAAAAACAATATGGGGACTACATGGGTACAACAATAACAATAAGGGGGCTACACTAACAATAAAAATAAGATGATATACTAGTATTATAGGGACCTAACATGCCCCTCTCCTTCAAAAAAGTGTTGTCCTCAATGCTTGAGTAGTTCTGGATGCTTCTGTATAAAATTCTCATCCTCCCATGTGTAATCTTCAACGGGTAAGTTCTTCCACTTGATGAGATACTCTGAAATTGATCGATTTCGTAGCTATCAAGTTCTTATTTTGGTGACTTCTTTCGGTTCCTATATGAATTTTACTTCCTTGTCAAGTTCTAGAAATATTGTTTGAATTGTAAGCCTGTCACCTATAACCTTCTTTAAGCATGAAACATGGAAAATTGGGTGCACTCGGGAAGATGCAGGAAGCTCCAATTTGTATTCCATAATAACAATCTTTTGCAACACCTTGTAAGGGCCATAATACTTTGGTGATAATTTATTATCCTTCTTAGCTTGCTTGAGGGACATTTGTTTTTATGGTTGTAGCCGTAAAAATACACAGTCACCTACATCAAAACTTCTTTCACTGTGATGTCAATCTTCCTGTTGTTTCATTCGATTCTATGCCGAAGTGAGGTTATCCTTTAAGAGTTGGAGAATTTGTTGTTGATGCTCGATGTGATCTTCCACTGCTTGAACCTTACAATTTTATCTTAAAGATGATGTGATGGATGGTGGATGATATCCATAAAGTGCCATAAATGGGGTCATTTTTTCTGTAGTATGGAAGGAAGTGTTATACCACCATTCAACCAGAGGTAACCACTTAGCCCAGTATGTTTGTTTATCAGATATAAGGCAACGAAGATATCCTTCCCTACATTTGTTCACTATCTCATTTTTTCCATAAGAATGAGGATAATAAGATGAGTTATGATCTAATTGAGTACCCAAACTAGAAAATAATTCCATCCAAAAATTTCTAGTGAAAATGGGATCTCTGTCACTTACAATAATCTTCAGGTTTCCATGTAGATTTTGAATTGTTTCCATAAATGTAGTAGTATTTGTATTGGCTTTAAATGGATGTGATAATCTATAAAAGTGTGCATACTTGGTAATGATGGCACACTTTCCTTTGGACTTGGGTAAACCTGTGATAAAATCCATTGAAACCTCCTCTCAATGTTGACTTGGAATGGATAAAGGTTGTATTCTGAATTCTCGCCTCGATATTATGTGTATTACGAATTGCAGAAACCATCAATTTTGACAAGTGCTGATTTACTGTTAAATTCAGCCGAAGATTTTCCTCAGCTGTCAACATTCTGTGTATTAAGAGTTGTAGAAACCATCAATTTTGATAAATATTTCAGATTTGATTCCACCCTGCTGCTCAGCATAGATTTATGGAAACAAAATATTAAATATTGACAAATTTTGCCTTTATCTACAAGAATCATCAAAAGATATTGATACTAATGTTGAATTTATAGTTCTCATGCAATATAAGCAATCTCAATTGCTTTGCATTCTGGTTTCAGAATTGCCAGAGTATCCGCTTTTCAATGAAAAACTAAATATGTTTGTTGTAATTGCAATGAATGGAAACCATTAATTTGACCCACAGATATTTTTTTCAGTGATTCAAATGCGGTAGTTTCATTCCACAAATGGACTTTTCTATGCTGCCATACTGAACATACATTTATCTTTCAGAATGCATCCTCAAGCATGATTTGTCCAGCCGTAAAGGACATGACGTATGAAAAATACGTATGATGGCATCTACGATTTATGAGTCTTCCACGTATAAAACCAATTTCACATTAGATCATGTAAATACTATGCTGCAAAAGAATTCTGTGATCTCTTAATGCACACATCCATCTTCGTAAAAGTTGCTAGGAAAGACCCCAAACTTCAAATTTCAATAAGAAATAATCTAAAAATTTAATAAACTTCAAATTAAAAAAAAAAAAAAAAAACAACTCATAAAATAATTTAGAAATTTTGGTAAGAATATGAAAAATTTGGGTAGAAATTTTTGAAAATTTAGATTATAGTTGCCAAATTTCAAGATTTTGCATGTTTAAAGATTTCTAATAATACTGAATCTATTTCTACTATAAAAAAAAATGTTTTAAACATTCTATTTTGATTTTTTTTAACCAGATTCCAACAAAAATTTACCATCCAAAATAATATCTGACATAAACAACTCTCTTCAATAAAGCTCACTTTCTTCGTGAAAGTTTTGTGACATAGACAACTCTCTTCAATAAGACTCACTTTCTTGGTGAAAGTGTTTTCTTCTTTTTGTGTCATACCAGATTTTTCACTATTCAAATATAAAGAAAGATTTTGTATTATTTGATTTCTCTAGCACACTCTGTAAAGTAGTATGCAACTTAAATTCTGTTATTGCATATAAAGCATAGACCACAAGCAGTGAGTATACAACTTAAATTCTGTTATTGCATATAAAGCATAGACCACAAGCAATCGATCAACTATCATATGGATGTATCAAATGATATTATGTTTGATATTATTAACCTTGTACTTGAACATGTCTTCATAATTTTTGTTAAGCTTCATTTTATTTCAAGAATCTCAAGTAAATTTTTTCTATCATAGGATTTGTATTTTTATCGCAATATGCCTCTTATGTTAATTGGCATGATCTTCATAGGGGAGTTACTTGTGGGGTAGTTCATACTTTAAGGATCCTAGAAATTAATTGTTTCTCGTTCTAGTTGATTTTTATAGTGGATTTCTCTTGAAAATGTTTGAGTGTAGACTTGTAATACATTTAAAATTCGTGACTATATTAGTCTTTTGACATCGGTTCTTGCGTCACAGTACATCATCCTTATGGAAAATTTGTCGAAATAAAAACTTGGCTTCAGTATACCAACTTGAACTTTAGTCGATCATCTAACGATACTACACAAGTCTTGTCATGTTTTTGTTGGTCTTCCAATAACAATTACATTGACAGATAACATGGAAACTATAGAAAGATTGCCGGATGAAAACACCTCATGTCGGTTGACTGACCCCACGTTTCCTCAATCATCTAACATACATTTGTAGCTTCTTAGGACGATGGACTTTGGCTAGGTCTCACTAGACCGACGTAATATTTATCGAATGTATGACGATTATGGAAAGGGATTTCAATGAAGATGTTTGGCTTCAATGACCAAGGTTCTGATGATGGATTTTGTTGAAATTCAGACAATAACTTGGGATGTCCAAATTTCAATCGTACTACATGCGACATATACTAGAATCCAGAGTTGTCATAACTTTCGATGATAGGGGGTCAAAAGAACGTCCAAAGGCCATCGAAAATTGAGTGAATTTGTAATAGCGAGTGTTATAGAAAACTTTGCGCAGGCTGAGATCTTTAAATTCAATTGAAACTTTCTTCAGTTGTCACCAACTAAATTTTGAAACTCCTCCTCTCTAGAATAGGATGAATTATAATTGAAAGGAGCTCCTAGCTTCTTATCCCCTCTACCTAGTCCAAGAAATATATGGAAATGGTCTGAGAAATGAGGCTTTCCAACCCATGACTCAACATTTTCAATCCTCTAAAGGACCACATGGCGGGATAGGAACCAATTGAGTCTCTTGGAGACCCCATCTAATCCACCTCTTTCATTACTCCAAATCAAGCAGATTTGGGTAGGCTTAACATCCACCGATCCTACCAGTTCAAATTTGTTAATAATTAGTTAGACAATCTATCTTCTTGTGTGAATGATCCCCAAATTTCATCTCTACTAAGTGTGAAGCTTAAATCCCTCCCACTAATTAGATTATTAGAATGAAGATAATTATCTGCACGTCTTATACATGCTCCTTTCCCTCAGGAACCATACAAGTTGAGCAAAGATAGTGAAATATCTAGCTCCTTGCTATATACCTCAATACAAAGCCCTAAGTATACATAAAAACAATTAATAAGTGAAACATTCACTAAAAAAACTAGTGATGAGCCCTCTAAAAGTCCCCTCAAATTCCAATTATAGAATTCCAAACCCACAAAAAAATTTAAAGGCTGGAATCAGAAGGAAACCCTAAGGAAGAACTGAAAACCATGGCTGAGGTAAATGACAATTTAAAGGCTGAGGGATGCAGGGATTTGGCAAGAATAACCAAAAAGGAAACAACAGGAGGAAAAATGGCAACTTACCCGGGAAAATCGCGCGCCAATCGACCTATCAGAGCCATTTCTTTCTATTCGCTACATATGAAAATATGCGACCTAGTGACCTCCTTTATATAAAAATGTCACACATGCGAGCATTTAATGAGGTCACGAGGTCGCAATTCAGGTGATCCGAGAGGTATGCGACCTCACGACCTCCGGGTCGTGGGGTTGCAAGGTCGCGGGGTCGCGGTTTTCCAAAGAAAATGAAGTTTGCGACCTAGCAAATTAGCCTTCTAGACTCCTTACTTAGTTTTTCTTTAAGTTCAAGGGGCTCCGAAAAATTTTTGAAGTGGGGTTTTTTGGAGGGTGTTGTAGAGGCTACAATAGGATGTAAATAAGGTGATCAAATTTGGAAAACACGAGGATTTCCTATTTTTTCAATAGAAAAATAGTAGGAAATCAGGGTTTGATGGGAATGAAGTATATGGAGGCTATGAATGATAGGGAATGATAGAGTATGGTTTGGGAAAGGTGTATGAGGGTATTAGATGGTAGGCTTACGGTTTAGTCCATTAAAATCTCTAAATGATAGGAAAATTTGAAAATGTAGTAGGAAAGGAGGTAAGCAAGAAAATCAATATTATGCTTGATAAATTGACTTAAGGAGGATATGAGGTGCTAACTTACGATTGAAGAAGCTTTTAAAATCTGATGGCAATGATCATGGAGCTTGGATGAGTGATTTAGGAGCAAAATACAAAAAACATAGCACTCTCCCAGATGTGTAACATAACCTTCCAGATCCATAATAGAGCCCTTCAAATGTGTAATAGAGCCCTTGAAATGCATAACAGAGCCCTTCAGATGCGTAACAGAGGCTTTTTGGAGAAAATTCTTTGATTTTCTTCGAACCCTTGACAATAATGGAGCAAGCTGAAGGTAAGAGAGGAGCTCTACCAAACATGAAAAGACAAAATGAGTTGAAAAAAACTTCTCTTTCCTCTTTATAACATCTTGAAATGACTTTTTGCTTTTAGTGAAACAAAAGACATTGAGGACATTTTTTCCTCTTTGGAAGAATTTGACAATGAACAAGTTTTGAAATAAGACAAAGTGTCTTAATTTATTCCCCTAACTATGCTAACTCCCTTTAAAAGACTAATATGATGAAAATGAAGCCTTTTTCTCCCTTTTTGGTGGCATTTTTGGACTTTTCAGTGGCAAAACAAGGACACTTAGACAACATACCTAGATGGAGATGGAGCGATTGACCTAAGACTCTAAATGACAGTGAGTGGCATGACCTTTGAGATGATGATGGCCATGGATGGAATGAGGGGAGCAACATTTCTAACCTAGACGATATGCAGTGACCAAAATTTATTTGAAAACTTGTTTGAAAAGACAAATTTTTTGACCTAGGATTACTAGCAAATAAACTGAAAGAGCATGTTTGATCACTGAACATATTGACACTAACACCTTCCACTTGGCATGTGCTTGGGCCTAAGACTCGTTCACTTGTTCATCTAAATTCATAATGTCATCAAGGAGTTCTACTTATTCCATAGGATTTGAAAGGACTGCTAATTTATTGAAATTTGGGTTTGGCTCAGCAGTTAGACTCCTGGTTTTGGCTGGCCCCTACTGTTACACCAATTTTTGGTCATCTAACCTATTACTATTAGATGGACCAAAGTACACCATGTAAGACCAATTGTACCCTAGTAAAATTGCTTTCACTATGAAAAACAACTTAGTAATCCATAATTTATTAATTTTTTTATGGTCTAAACAAGAAACCCCATGAGGAAATATTGAATAAATCCTTATTTGTTTGGTTTTCCTCAAGGAATAATTAATTAAACCACTGTTCGATTAATTTTCCTAGTCATATTTAACCCAAAACAGAAAAATCAATTAGATAAATCACTATTTATCTTATTATTTCCCAGGAAAAATTATTTAAAACATTATTCAAATAATATTCCTTGTTAAATTTGACTAAATCATTTATAAATAATTGAATAAATCACTATTTATTTAATTATTACTCAACCATATTCTTAAAATAATAAATAATTTATTTATTTATTATTTACAAATAAAGGGATTTGACCAAATTCAAATTGCTTTCCCTCCAACAAAAATAATAAAATATTCCATAAAAGTTGGATCTAGATTTGGTTAATAATATTTTAATTATGCACCAATATCTAGACTAACTCAATATTTTGTTATAAATAGAAGGGTTTTTCCATTCACTCACTACATTTTGTTGCCTATCGATTGCTCTGGATCTATACTTTTGGTCTGACTTTGATCTACATCATTGTCATATTTTTCTATATTTTTTCTTGTGAACTCCCCTAGAGTTCCATCTTTGTATGGGTTTTCTACACCATTAAGAGAGAGAGATCTTAGATCTGAAGTGCTGAGAACATACAAGAACCCATCCCATTAAGGGAGACTGGTAACATGTTTCTATGTTCCCTTCCCAGGTGTCATAAATACAAAATTCTTTAAAAATATTATTGTCTTGTCTATTGGATGCATGGAGCAACTCCTGCTTTTATTTGTTTTTTAATGTCTTTAACTACATAGATCTGGATTTTGTGGCATTTATATTGGTCAACTAACTGTAGATCTAAGGAAATTGACAACCATCTTTAATGTTAGGGTTGTTTTTCATGCACAGCTAAAGTGAGATTTTTTCATATGCTTGTGATTAGAATTCACACTAACAACTGGGGACTCCACAAGGGTTTATAATTATAACTGCTGTTGTTTTTCAGATCCCTGCATGACTAGCTGCTTCAACCCCTAGGGTTTTTCTTTAGCTTCTTGCTTTTCTTTTCTTGCTGTTTTTTTTAACCTTTAAAACCCTAAAATAGTAAAAATTATAACACATGACATAAAATTTCCTGGTTTACACCGCTAGGCCAAGACTATAACATTGTAATCAATTGATCTTGCACCTCCATGCCCTTGTTTTGACATTGTAATCATTTTATCATGCACCTCCTTGTCCTTGTTGGTCACTCTTCCTTCTGTGATCTGTGTCTGTTTTTCCATCATTGCTCCCCCAAGGCATTTATCCCAGAGACTTCTTGGCCTTCATCCTCAGTTTCCAGTAGGAATAGTTACTCCTCCACATAGGGTTTGAGTTAGTCCTCCACCGAGTCCTCATTCTGACTCTACTTCTGGTTCATCGAGTTCCCCTTCTGGTTCTATCCCCAGTTCTCCTCCTGTCACCTTCACCATGTCTGGTTCAGGACCTAACGTTGGTGGTAGCCCTGACCCTAATGCTAGGAATACTACTAGTGGGACCGCAACAGGAACTATCCCGGCTACTCCCTTATATGGCAAGCCTCAGTCTTCCCGATTTTAACCAGTTGATCAATGACCCCGTACACCATCATCCTAGTTGGCCTGCTATGCCAACCAAGCTCCCTTAAAACATCCCCAAGTTTAAAGGTCTTGCTGGAGAGTATCCTACAAACCATGTTCGATATTTCCACATGTGGTGTTCATTTGACTCCATCACCAATGACTCTGTCCGTCTTCGATTGTTCCAACGCAAACTTACTAAAGAAGCTTCTAAGTGGTATTTCGACCAGGTCTCCTCCTCTCATACTATTTTTGCAACTCTTTCCAGGGCTTTTCTATCTTACTTCCAGCTTCCCCTTCATTATGACACTGGTACCGAACTTTTGACCTCTTTCCGTCAATCGTCTGCGACTCGCCTATCCGATCATGTCCACGAATGGAGGAGAAGAAAGAGCTTATGTCGAGCCCCTACCTTCGAAGACTGTGTCTACATGGACTGGTTTCTTAGATCCCTTTTGCATGCTATTGGAAAAGATGATGCATCTCATTTCCCTCAGACCGAAGAAGCTTCCCTCCAGATTGCATTGAAATATGATTTGATCTATGCACAGTGTGGTTATGTTTATACCGTCTTACCTGATCTCCCTAGACTCAGTGGTGCCAACGCACCAGGGGCATCCCATGTCGGCGACGGTATTGTTGGAGCCCTTTCTCATTCGTACACTCATTCTCCCATGATTTATGGTTTCCCTCAAGGAGGGGCCAGCTCCTCCAACACCCACCCCCCGGTAGCATGTATCCAGGATATGGCATGCCTACTCCTTTTGTCGAACCTGTTTATCACAATGTTACCCAACCTCCTTATTATCTGTATCTACAGCCTAGTGCTCCAGCTCCTCCAGTGTTAGCACCTTAGCCTCCCTTGCCTTCTCAACCCCCACAACAGCAGCCACCACCCCCCGAGGCTCAGGTGTATGCATAACAGGGCGCGACTAATCCTCCTACATCCAAAAAGAAGAGAAAAGGCAACCAAAACCAATCTGCCTCAGGTAATCGAGGAGAAAAACCCCAAGAGAATGCACCTAACACTATTAACCAGCAATAGAGCACTCAGCCCAAGCAGGGCAGGCATGTTCGCACGAATAAGCCTTGTTCCTGTTGTGGTGTCTATGGTCACTATACCCACTATTGTCCTCTTTTACCTCAGATGCGTCAGATGTGGGAAGCTCAAGCAGCATCCCAAGGACAGCAAGCCTCCCCTTCGGTTCCTCCCAATTTTGCACCTATCCAGCCGACTATGTTTACTAATCCTTTACCCCAGCAAGGATTCGTGGCTACCCAACCCCCTGAAGGTCAAGCAGCCACTCAACCTCAATTAGGGGAATTTTGAGGTTTAAAATGGACCTCCTAAAGAAAATGTACAATCAAAATTCACTTTATGAGAACCAATCACATTTTAGGGGATGAAATCATCCGTAATGGTGTAGGTGGCATTTTTTGAGCTAAAGGTACTTACTTGTCACATTCTCAATGGTGGATAAAAACTCATGGTTAACCATGGTAGTGTTCTAAGTACTTTTAAAGTCATAAATTAAAGTACTCATAATAAAGGTCATTTCACATTTTTTGAATAAAATATTATTATTTTCATTTCATATTTTTTGAAATAAATAATGCATATTCCTACACAATCTTCATGTCTTTACACACTTTTCAATAAATATTATATTTGTATATTTTCATATATTTATTTTTATATTATATATTCATCCTATTTTATTTAATATTACAATTTTAAATCAATTATAACTTAATATCTATACATATATATTATACATATGAAATAAAAATAAATAAAAATGTAACCTTGTAATTTTAGGATAAATCAAATCTATAAATAATATTATTATAATATTAATAGAAATACAAAAATATTAAAATAAAATAAAAAATGCATTTTAATTTTGTATGATGAAAAAATATATATTAGTTATGCATCTTGAAAAAAAGGTATATTAGGTTCAACATAATTTGGGGCGAAAAAATTCTAAATTTCAATATATATAAATCTTATAAATAAAAATTAAATTATATTTCAATATTTGTTATTCTTTAATTTTATATACAACTCAATTCATTTCGTTATGACTATATTAATATTATATATTATTGTATATACTATTACGAAAATGTTATATATATGTGTGTGTGTGTGTGTGTGTGTGTGTGTGTGTTATAAATCAAATCAATTTAATATGTAATATAAAATTCATACATAAAATAATATATTACATTTATTATATTATATTATATTATTTTTATATAGTATATTTATTACATGTTATTATATAATTTAAATAATATAATTATTTATTAATAGTATATTATATAATTAAGAATTTATGAATTTATATTTATATTTTATTTTAATTTATTTCGGTACAAAGGACAAATGCATTAGTTGTTCAATGATTATGATTTTTTCTTTAAAAGATTATTCCTATTTATAGTCACATCAATACAATTATTTTATTTATCTTATTTTGGTACAACTTTTGAATTGAATTTAACCATGGTTACATGGATTGTGGTGCAAAAAGTGAATTAAATATTATTTTATTGGTTTAGCTATTATTTCATTATTTTCTTAGGAGGCCCATTTTAGACCTCAAAATTCCCCTAATGCTCCATCTTGTACCTCTGATTAACAGATCCTCATGATGAACTATGATCAACCCAATATCGCTGACCTCAACCTTCAGACTCGGTCCCATCAGCACAACAAGCCCCCTGCTACGTCTACCCCTGATCCCCCTTCTTCAAGTCCCACAGAGCCTCTTTCGACACCCAATGGTCCTTTACAGATCCCTTAGCCTAAGGCAGAGGTTCATACCAAGATCCCCAAAGGACCATTACGCTAAAACTTTGCTTCCGGTAAAGCTACCCATTCATATAGTATAGTAGACGATTTGGCACAATCCCCTATTTCCATATCAATGTTGGAACTCCTCCAGTCGTGCCCTTCACAACAAAAAGCTATACTCACTGCCATGGGCTCTATGGATCCTTCAGATGATCGTTTGATCATCTTCGATGTTGACCAGTCATAACATCCCCCCTTCCTCCTTCCGTTGCCTTTCAAATCCCTGTCAAGATCCGAAATGCCAACGTCTCCCATTGTATCATTGATGAGGGGGCATCCACCTGTGTGATGTACGCTTTAGTTTGGAAGAACTTGGATCTCCTGAGTTGGCCCCTTCCACTATCACCCTCCGAGCATGGGATGGCCACTCTTCCCAGCCCATAGGCCTGTTCTGCAATTGTACTATTACTCTTGCAGGGAAGACATTTTTTCTTGACATAGAAGTCATTGATGCCCCCTTAGACTACAAAATTCTATTGGGTCGTAGCTACACTTATGTGATGTTTTTTGTCCCATCTACGGTTCACTGTAAGATTTTATTTCCTCACAATGGAAATATTGTCACCATTGACCAGTCGGCATATTACAAACCGAAGTCTCAGACCTCCCCTGAGTCCATCATCTCTTCGGTGGCCAATAAACAAATAGTCGAACCTTTGATTAGTGTTTCACCCGGAGTCTAAAAAGACTCCTATTTTCTTGGTTTTTTCCCTGGTCTTTCTCCTCCTATCTCTGATCCCAGCTCGTCGAACATTTGCATCATGCAATCGTCTTGGTCTGACCTCAAACGGACTGGTTCGACTAGTCTGCAGCCCCGCTCACTGCAACCTACTCCTAACACATCGACTCAGCCTTCAAGACCCCCTCCTCAAGGCCCCTTATCTCGCTGGTGTCCATGAGCCTATATAACCTCCTAGCACGGGTCCTCCTAGCCTTATCCATCTCAGAGTTATCCCGCCTGGCCATTACCCCTCCGGTCAGATACCGGTTCTAGCTCCCCCTCCTAGAGTATTTTCGGTACCTATTATGGCTACCTTATATCTTCCTAACATGACCCTGGGGATCAAATTCTGGTACATATATCCCCCAGCCACTATCCCGCCTATTCAGCTCAAACCTTATCTTGCTTTGACCTCGGTCCAACCGGTTACCATGATCCCTCCCTTTGCTTCTATGTCTCAGCCACCTCAACAGGAACCCACTCCTATTGTGAAAGCGTCGGGTGAGGGGGGGAAATCCCGCAAGAAGGCACCTAAGGAAAAGGCCGCCCAGACAACCCTTACTCCTCCTCAGCCTCCAAAGCATACCCCTCGCTGTGCTTTGTGTGATGTTTTCATTCATGCCACCCAACCTGTCCTGAATTGCCTCATATCAAGCCCATGGTCAACGAAGCGTTTCCTGAGTCTGATATCCCAGAGGTCCATGTCACCTTATCTGATTCAACCAAGAAACTAAAGACTTTGCGCACAAATCGTCCTTTTGGTTTATGTGATTTCCATGGCCACTATACTCACCTCTGTCCCTGCCTCGAAGACTACCGCACCTCTTTGGAAGCAGTTCGCCAATTCGAGGCCCAGTGCAACAATTCCACCTCTCCCTTATTTGTGCATTTTGCTTCGGTAGAACCAGAGGACACAAATGATCCCATTACATTCCCCCTCTCGATGTCGAGATGACAGAGCTTTCAGCCACCATTTTCTACATATCATCATCTATGAGACCCATGGTGAAGACCCCTCTAGGAATTCCCTTTCTGTTGCGCCTGACCTCCCTTCAGTGATCACCCTGGGCTCAACATCAGTGGATCCATTACTTGTTTATTCTTTCGTCAGCCCCTGTGACGATGCGCATGTGAACCTTTCTTCTCATGATGATGAATTAGGTAGCTTTACCGCATCAGGTGGTCTTTCTTCCACCAAACACCCCATCTTCTATTACGATGACAACACTATGGAAGCACCCTTGACTTTATCTATCCACCATTACATCGAACCCACAGATTCGAGCCACATACACCTTGTGGCCATTACATTGACATCCAATGTTTGGGTAAGGGGGCACCCTTATTTGAGAGTCCAAGAGAAGCAATTCTCCACAACCCTCTAGTGAATCTAGTCATATTGACTCTAGTACCATCATTATTCCCCATTTAGAAGAACCTCTAGAGTCCCATATCACTTCAGATCACTCTAGGGATGATCCCCCTCATCATTCCTTCCTCTTACATCAGCAACCCAGTCCCATAGACATTGTTGTTGACCAACCTGTGTGTTTTCTAGGTGAGCACCAGTTTATTATCTCCAGATCTGCTCTTTCAGATAGTGACACCATGTATGCGAACCTAGAAATATAGTCCATTTTCTTCATATATGCAATACCAAAAGAGATTGGTAATACTCCATTCATTTTCTCAAACTGTGTCTATCCATTCTTCCCACAGAAGATAACCATGACATAAACAAATGGCGAACCACATCATTAAAATGTGTTTATATTCCCCTTTTCTAAATACATTTTGGCATGACTATAACATGCTTGGGGGAATATATGCCCCTCAACCATAAAAATCCTAGCTCTCAGCAAAAAACAACACTGAAACCCCCTTTCTCTAACAGATCACACTTTTCAGGTCATTTCCTGGGACAGGTCATAGTTTTCTTCCCAGTACCTGCTACCCAAGTCACAGAACAAACCCCAAAAAGTGCGACCTAGCCTGTTCCTGGGCTCTGGGTGCCTAATCTGAAACTTTAATCCCATGAATTGAAAGAGTATGGTTAGGCTTCTTACCTGAAATTTACAGATATTGATTCCAATGATCGGTTTGTCCGCTACAATCACTGCAAGATTTAGGGCTTTTTCTCCTCTCTACATTCACCATAGCTACACATGCAAATGAATCAAATTGGAGGGAAACTTCCTTATTAAAAGAGAAACCCCAGATATTTCTTTCGCCAGCTGCAACAAAACCGTAGCTCGGTTGGACAAATCGTCAACACCATTGTAAATATCTCACCGAGCTCTCAAATGGGTATCCTTTAGTTTTTTATGATTTGATACTACACCCGGACACATTTTTTCCAAGAAGGGTCACTTCACCACTCCTAAAAATCGAATTTCTTCACTAGCAACATTTATACTTGAAGCACCACTTTGCCTTCATAATTTTCCATGCTTGAGTCGATTTTCGTCGTGAGTAACCATCTTGTACTCATGTTTTTATGGTCCCCACTAGGCCTATTCTGTGTGGAAGTATCATCGAGTCGCCCTTGTTTAGAGCATCCAAGTTAAGTCATCATCGCATTCACAAAGTCTATCCCGAGTCCCTTAGTATCCCGCTATAGTTCTCCATCCTTCATTGCTTTATTCCTCTCTCGTGTCGCACATTTTGGCCTTCATTCATACTGTCCCCCATCCCCTTCGATGTCGAGTCAGTAGCTGCCAGGACAACCATGCCCTTTATGCTCTAACAAGGGAAGTAGTCATCCCACTACTCAGTACCCCCATTCCACCATCATCCCTAGTGTCAGTTTATTAGTCCCTCTACTATTATCCCTCGTGCCTTAGTTGAGGATCCCTTATTGTCTCACCTATGGTGGACCTCCTTCTATCGACATCAGTTTATTCATTCCAGAAGATAGGTCTAGAGGGCGGTGTACCTTGGTTCCAGCTTCCACTCTTGTTCTGTGCCTCGGATCAGGCAAATGGACTCTTTATTTCCCTTTGACTTGATTGCTTCTCAACTCCAGCTCCTTATGGCCTGATCAAGATCCGTACACTTGATAGTTCAGTGATGCAACAGATTGTACCAATGATTTCTTGAGTGTGTGTGAGATGTTTCAGACCTCATGAGGGGGTGGCCCTTCAGGTAACCCCCCACATGCTTGTATGACCTCTCTACTACAGCCTTGGATGCAACTCCATATATTCGATGGTTGTGGCCTCAGCCACTTGTAGCGCCTCTTTAGTTTGCATGTATCATTCATATTTTCATATCCCTTTCCTGTTTTACATGGCCTCTTTGGTTGTACTTATATCTCATGTACTTGGATATTATTGTATAAGTCCTGGCTATTGTCCCAGGCACAGTATGTATGTGGGATCCATTATCATGCTTTTATCTAGCCCATGTTTATGCCAACATGCACTATATAGTTCAATCCCTTGTTTACTGGACGCATTATTCTTTGTACTTTGTTATCTCGGAGAGCATATGTATGCCTCCCCCACCTCATGTAGAACAGGTACTCACTCATAAAAGAGACTTGTCACGCATGTAAGTCTCACCTCCTCAGGGTCTTGTCCTCTTGCGCTTTATTCTACCTTATATTTCTCTCTCTCTGACTCCCCTTTCGGTGTCTAGTGATTGAGTTCTTACAACGTACTTCAGTCATACAATTTGCTCCTAACGTTCGCATATTGGGGGGGCATTCTGTTACACCAATTTTTGGTCATCTAACCTTTTACTATTAGATGGACCAAAGTGCACCATGTAAGACCAATTTTACCCTAGTAAATGTTCTTTCACTATGAAAAATAACTTAGTAATCCATAATTTATTAAGTTTTTTATGGTCTAAACAGGAAACCCCATGAGGAAATATTGAATAAATCCCTATTTGTTTGGTTTTCCTCAAGGGATAATTAATTAAACCAGAGTTTGATTAATGTTCCTGGTCATATTTAACCCAAAACAGGAAAATCAATTAGATAAATCACTATTTATCTAATATTTCCGAGGAATAATGATTTAAAACATTATATAAATAATATTCCTTGTTAAATTTGACTAAATAATTTATAAATAATTGAATAAATCACTATTTATTTAATTATTACTCAACCATATTTTTAAAATAATAAATAAATAATTTATTTATTTATTATTTACAAATAAAGGGATTTGACCAAATTCAAATTATTTTTCCCTCCAACAAAAATAATAAAATATTCCATAAAAGTTGGATCTAGATTTGGCTAATAATATTTTAATTATGCACCAATATCTAGACTAACTCAATATTTTGTTATAAATAGAAGGGTTTTTCCATTCACTCAATACCTTTTGTTGCCTAAAGATCGCTCTAGATCTATACTTTTGGTTTGACTTTGATCCTCCATCATTGTCATATTTTACTATATTTTTTCTTGTGAATTCGCCTACAGTTCCATCTTTGTCTGGGTTTTCTGCCCCATTAAGAGAGAGAGATCCTAGATCTGAAGCGCTGAGGAAATAAAAGAACTCATCCCATTGAGGGGCACTGGTAACATCTTTCTATGTTCCCTTCCCAGGTGTCATAAATACAAAATTCTTTAAAAATATTATTGTCTTGTCTATTGGATGCATAGAGCAACTCTTACTTTTATTTGTTGTTTAATGTCTTTAACTGCATAGATTTGGATTTTGTAGCATTTATTTTGGTCAACTAACTGCAGATCTAAGGAAATTGACAGCCATCTTTGATGTTAGGGATGTTTGTCATGCACAGCTAAAGTGAGATTTTTCCGTACCCTTGCGATTAGAATTCACACTAACACCTGCACAGTCGTAGGATTTTGTATTTTAATAGCCATTATATGAAAGCCATCACGTCTAACCTTTGTCTCATCAACCCTTTGATCCACTTGGGGAGTTGGACAATCGTGAAAGAGGTGCCATACTCTTGGAATTAATGGCACTGAAACAATATGTGCTCGTAATCTAAGGGATAGTTCTATGTCTCATCCTCAAAAGACAAATAAATGGATTTAGGGAGAGGCTGAGATATTTTCATATATACATAGATTTTGGCATATGAAATATATCGACCCTTCTTGGTTAATTTAGAATTTTTCATAAAATATCCTACTGCATTGTTAATCCCTTCCAGAATTGGGGGTTCCCAAATTTCTCTGGAAGTCCAAACTATATTTACCCAGAAAAAAAGATGCTAGAAATTATTCTATCTCCAGATTATATCATTCCTTCCAGGAACAAATAAAGAGGCCCACAATGTTGTAGAAATAGGGGTCTCTCTCTGTTATGCATAAATATGGATTCGGATAAAACATTCTTCCCTAGATGTAGTGCTTATCTAGAACAACAGGTTAAAGACTTTGCAACTACTTTTCCTAACTGTAAATAGGCACACATAACAGATGAAATAACTTACTTGGAGTCCAAGCGATTCCTATTCTCCTTCTGTCGCTCTTGTTGTAGCTTCAAATCTGAGTTAAGTCCCCAAAATATTCTCTGCACAAATGAACACTTAACAACAAAATATAGCAATAATATAGATGTCTATACAATTTATTCAGTTAAATCAATAAAACATGAAACATGTGCATCAAATAAGAATTCATAATATGAAACACATGAGTTTATACATATACATATGTGGGAAAGTAAGCAACAATCTTTATTAATGGATAGAAGGGGAGGTTACAATCTAGTGATTGATTTAGTGTCACCATCTCCAACAGTATCCCAGCCTCATCACAATGCACATTTCTCCAATAGCATGTTACACAAATCAATTCCACAATTGAAATTCCACTAGCATTTCTCTACTCAAATTTTTCCTTATCAAACACAAAGATCTTTTCTCAATTTATAGAGAAGCTGAAGGTAGTTTTCAATCAATGAATTTCTAATAATAGGCAAGACATGTTCCCAATATTAGAGGTATCAAATGGACACATGGATTTTAAGTTTGAAACATGTGAACTCCTCTAGAAGTCACTGGCCAAGTGGAGATTCCAGAACAATGAAACTTTCGCTCCCAATGTGACCAACGCACCTTTGAATGTCGGGAATTGCTTTGCAGAGCACCCTTGAATGGGGTTACTTGCATATGCAATGCACTTAGTCCCTTTAGAGGCAGCGTTGGTGAGCTCTCACATGATATATTATAAACTTAAAATCTTGGAAACATTTAAAGATGAAATTCATGGATGATTTGTCTTGTTCTTTGTCTTAGGGCATGTAGCAACTAAAATGATAGGGAATGATAGACCCTATTAATTGGTTTTGGATATGATGTCCAGCTAACCAGGTCATTAGGAATGGTGCCCAAATTGACCTATAACAATTGCCCCCTAAATCATGAAGTCAGAATAATAATAACAATATTTTGACTGAGATGTTTTACATTGTGATGGGCTGAAGATGAAGCAGAGTGGCGACCTGCATAAATCTTACAATACATTACATCATGATATATCCTCTTGATCATAATTGCTAAGGGTAGGCATTCCCATGTTCAGCGCATAAACAATCTAATAACATGTACATAATTCAGAAAGTCGTCTATATTGGAATGTTGCCAAATACAGACATGCCTACAGATATAGGCCCATGTTTGGATGATGATATGTATGTAAGGTCACCCTATAGATGATGTGTACAAAAATCCTAAAATCGCAACCCGGATGGCTGAAACTAGATCCGTGGTCTTCTTATCTCATTCACTCGATCATTCGGGTACAAGTCTAGCCATGCGAATATATGATTTGTAGTCGAACATGGAAATACATTGTTTGATTACCAGCTCATGACGTGAGTTGTTAAAAAACACGAGAGAACCACCATTAATGTCAATGACCCTAAAGGTACTGTAGTACATTTTGTAAGGCGTGAATAGATGATTTTATGTCGAATTCCAAACAAAATATTTCGTTCAAAAATTCAGAAGTGAGGATCTTGTCGATGCTGTAACAAGCCTCATGGTACTAGAATATAATGTTTCTAAGTGAACTTCCCAGATAATGATTTATCGTCGACAGGAAGCCACCTTATTGCGAAATGGGAGTTACTGATTTCGGAGACAAAGGTATGACTTGATATAGCAATGTTTAAGGATGAATGTCATGAGAATGAACGTTTATGAGTATTGCAGAAGGATGAGTATTCAGTGGATGACTTCTCTTAAACATATCGGCGACACTAAGATGAGTTGGAAGCATTAACCCAAAACTGAAGTGAAGGTACGATGAACCATAGGTATGAATGAACCATCAAGAAGATTACCCAACCCAAACAGTCATGGTGATGGAGTGAAGTATCATGTTCAAGAGCAACCTGCTACTGTAAAAAGTTCTGTTCACTTTCCCAAATTTTCACTGGTCATTTGTCGACTAGTACCTCTTTATTTTTTAACAAGCTTGAAGAGGATAACATTTTCTTGATCTATAATTCAATATTTTGGGCAAATAATGTATCGCTATTTAATAATTTAAGGATTCTAGCGATGAATGAAACAAGATTCTTGCCATGATCGACAAGCCCATCTCTATTTTATGTTTTAACGAGCTTAACGATAGTGATAGCCCGATCCTTTTTCATATTTAGAGAGTTTGAAAAAGAGGACGAAAGAAAACTCCATAAGTACTTTTTTGTAAATTTGTCGGTCAGATCCGAAAAAGTGTAAAATAATATCTGAGAGAACCTCTTCAGTCATGTTTATTCAAGGTATTCCTTTTTCGTAAATAATCTATCTCAGTCTGGAAAATGTTTAAACTTATACTGAGTAGATATCAATTCATTTACTTTTACGAGCTCGAAAAAACAAGTGCTCAACAATATTTTCATATTATCAGAGTCTGAAAAGAGCTAAAAGAAAACTCTAGGGATTCCTTTTTCGTTGTTATCGAAGCTCAAAAAAGAGATAAAAGTGTGCTTCAAATCCTTTTTCGTTTTTAACAAAGCTCGAAAAATAAGGAGAAAAAGTATGCTTTGTGGTCAAATCATTCTTGAAATAAATCTGCACAACTAATCTGTTGAGTCAGTTGTAAGACATGTTCAGAACAAAATAAAATGGATTAAAGATACGTGTTTCATGATAAAAACATAATAAAACCATAGTCATAGCAATAAATATGATTTGAAAACAATTAAATGACTATTAAAAAGAGTTTTTACTATTCATTTTTACCATTTCATAGTTACCATTTGCATTTTGGAGCTCTGAACCTGATTTTTCCCCTAAACTTTAGCTGCTGATTGCGATCATTTCTATGGACACATTTCATTGTCGTTTGATCCAGGTTAGTGATATGAACCCTCTCTTTCATTCAGTAATCATTTCATTTCCATTCATTACAATTTTTTAGGGTTTTGGGGGCCCTAGGGTAAATTCTGCTCTCAAAGAGGGCAACGCACCTTTAGACATCGAAAAGTGCATTGCATAGTAGCTAAATTGAAGGCTACCTGCATACACAATGCACTGTCTCTTGCTAGAGCTTGTGTTGGGCGCAATCTACATTTTTGTTTTTTGCATTATGCCCAATTTTTTGCATTGAATGGAATCTGATGGTTCTTATGGTTGCATTTCAGGTTTTCATCGGATTACAATGATCATTACATGAAGGGAAAGAGAGCATGGAGAACAGGATATGATTTCCCTAAATGTTCTGGGCATAGTAAGAGCCCTAAGAGATTTTGGACTGTTAAAGTACTTCCAGTTGTCACGGATGAGGAAAAAAATAGAACTCTTGGAGTTCTTAATTCAAGCATGGGATCCAGCTATCGAGGCATTTCATATTAAGAACCAAGTGGTTCCTATAAAAGTTGAGGATTTATACTTTATTACAGGTTTGTCGAGGAGAGTCTTGCCTATTTCGCTCTAGAGGTCTATTGTTGGAGGAGAGACAGTGAGAGATTATGTTTTGCAACATTGTTATCCAGGGGCAGAGCCAAGCAAAGATGGAAAGATAAACATCCAGGATGTTAGATATTTTCCTTTGAGAACTATCATTTTCACAATCGCAAAACTTGTTGGCACCGTTACACTACATCTAGCGAATAGATCGTATATGCAGTACGCGTTAGAGTGCATGGACCCAATAGTCCTCAACTGATCTGAAGTTGTACTTTATCAAATAAAGGAACAACTGAACAAAGCAAAGGGAGGAAGGAAGAAGAAATTCAGTTATGGTTTGATCCTCATATCATTCACCTTAGAACGAATTCCACTGATGCAGCCACAACATGTGACACTGGATGTGTCTAATCTTAGAGATCCACGGATGCAGAGATGGGTAGAACTAATGGGTAGGCATGCAGGCCAATCGACCATTGTGTTCTCGACTGCATTCTTCGCCTAGTTTCGGCAATAGATTGTCGCCATCGATGAGTATGCATACGTAGGCGTTGATTTCCAAGGAGATCTAGATTTAGCTTTACCAAAAGGTGCTCAGTGGGGTGCAATGGGTAAGAATGTTTTGACCATGTTTTTTATTTTCCTAAGGTTTATACAATTTTTTTGTATTTTTGATTTTTTCCAAAGACTAAAATAAATCTTTGATATAATGCAGATGTTGGTCAAGTTCAACCGATGGAGGAACCAAAGCGTGTAGCAGTTGAGCCATCGGAGAGGGTTGTCGGGAGAGCAGTCCTTCAGGATCTTGATATGGCCGAGACTCTGGCTGAGTTTCCACGGCACATAGAGGGGTTGACCTTCAGGATTCCAGATTGTCGGATAAAAGAGTTACCCATGCGACTGCAGTGTCACACTATAGGTGTTCCTAACCATTGGATGCGGTTACTACGTAGGATAGCTAGATCTACAACATGTTACCACGAGCACCACTAGTTTAATTTTGACATTTTTGCATACATTTTGAGGTCAGATGACCAATGTGTCTTGGGAACAAATTTTTTTAAAAACCTATAACTATCTATCTATTTGATTTCAGTGTTTTTCTTATGTTTATTGTGCAATCCTATTCAATGATGTGAATGTTTTCTTTACATGTGCTGCAAATGTCTATCTAAAACTTGATTAGCTAAATAATCAGTCAATGTGTTCAAATTTATGGAAATGTGTTGATATTGAATAAAATCAAAGTGTCTTTCCAAAAGTCTAACTCTTAGGAACAATCTGTGCATTGTTGGATTTCTAACTGTATAAACACTAGTAAGTTGTAATACCACAAGCCATGAGTCTAACCTCATAATAATGTGGTTAATACCAAATGAAATGATATCAGAGAGAAGTTCGATCAACGCGTTATACTCAGCGATATTTTTCGTCGATCTACCGATACAAATCCCTTGAAAACTCACAAATTTGTCGTTCGGAGCGAAAATGGCCCACACTGCAGAAGATAGATTCTGCGTACTACGACTAGCACCATCAACATATCCAACAAATGGTTCTAAAGATTCAGACATCTACGATGAAATGTAAAGTGGATTACTAATTTCAAGAAAACTCTAAAAACAAACTAAGACAGTGAATGCAAATCAACAACATATATATACAATATAATACAAAAAATTACTATGCTCATGATTAAGCATAATAACGTTTCAGATACAACCCATTTCTGGGTTGCGCGAATGAAATTCCATCGTAATCAACTAAATCATAGGCACCCTTAGCAAGAACTCTTTTGACAATATAGGGGCCATGCTATAATGGCTCAAATTTTCCTGTACCTATTACATCAGCTACTTGATCATAAATTAGGACCAAGTCGCCCTCTAAGAAAATGTGAGGCTGGACATTTTTGTTGTATTGTGCCTTTATATTACGTCTCTTATGCACTTCATTGGCCAATTGGGCTTCACGACGCATTTCATCAAGATGGATGAGGTTAAAAAGACGCGCTTCTTCTTCTAAGGTGTCATGTAACAAGTCGATTGCCATTTTTAACGATAGTATTTCACATTGGATTGGCAAGATAGCTTCCAGACCATACACCAATTGGAAGGAAGTAAATCCAGTTGCATTTCTCACCGAAGTTCGGTACGCCCACAAGGTCGAGTACAGGATCAAATGCCAGTTTCTTTTACAAACTCCTATCATTTATTAAAGCATACATTTAAAAATATTGTTGATAGCCACAACTTGTCCATTTTATTATGGATAATAAGGAGTAGAATTATCATGTGAAAATCATAACTTGGCAGTTAATTCAATCATCATGTGGTTGCGAAAATGCTTCCCATGATCTGTAACTATAGCCTGCGGGACCCCAAACCATACAATAACATGATTAAAGAAAAACAATGCAACTTTCTATCATGTGTTGTTGAATGTAGGCATCGCTTCGGCCCATTTGGTAAAGTAGTCGACTGCGACAATAATATAACCATGCCCCCCAGACAAACGAGGGTTACAGGTCATCAAGTCAATACCCCATTTCGAAAATGGTCCCACAGAGACAACAGGATGCATTGGCACTATTGGTTTGTGGATTTTACGATAAAAAATCTGGCACGCATAACAATTTCTGACCGCGAGGATGTAGTCGCGAAATATTGTAGGCCAAAAGTATCCGGCGCGGAGTATCTTTTGCATGGTAGTGTATCCAAATAAATTTCCACCACAAGCCCCAACATGACAATCATTTAAAACCTTTTCGGCCTCCTCATGAGTGAGGCACCTCCTTGAAATGGTATCGACACCACGACGATAAAGTGTATCATCGACGATCAAATAATATTTGACTTGGTATCGAATACGTCGTTGTTCATAGCGAGAGGTATCAGGTCTAAAAGTTTGAGTTTGGAGAGAAATGATGAAATCTCCATACCAAGGATCAGATGGTCCGATCAGAAATAGATACTCGTCAGGAATTTATGGTTTCGACGTAGTTGCAGTACTATCAGAGGGAAGGTCACAAAGAAGCTCAGCTAAAACTAAATATTTATTTGACTTGGATTTGATAAATTCCAAATCAAATTCCTGCAAAATGACAATCCATTTTGAATATTTTCCCCCCAGCAATTAACGTGATAAGATATAAGTCATGGGGTTGCAATTCGAAATGGCAATGGTCTTTTGGAGCAGGATATAGTGGCGAAATATTTGGACATCTTGAATAACTGCCAAGGAAAGCTTTTCTACGTATGAATACTTAACTTCGGTATCATTTAGATTACGACTCAAATAATATATCAGATGTTCAATTCCATCTTCTACTTGGACCAAAACCATAGCAATGGTCATTTCAGCCGCGACAATATATAGGAAATAATCATTTTGATAATTAGGGGGGTACATTAATGATGCTCGGACAAGAGTATCCTTGACATCATCAAAAGAACCTTCTGAAACTTGGTCCCAATGGAATGGAACCCCCTTTTTCAAGAGTCGAGTAAATCCTTTAGCCATTTCGACATAGTTTGGAATGAACCTTCTTAGGAAGTTAGCCTTTCCTTGAATTTTCTGTATCTGAAGTAAATTTGATTGTGAGGGAAAATCAAGAATGGTTTGAACCTTCAATGGGTCGATTTTAATTCCTTCTTTTGAGACTATGAATCCAAGCAAATGACCAGAACCAACACAAAACACACATTTATGTGGATTGAGAAGTATTTTGTAATGTCGACAGCATAAGAAGAGGCTCTCAAATGCAGCGGGTGATTAGACAGATTTTGTGAATGTGCGAGTAAATCATCTAGATAAGGTTGAACAATGTGCTTGATGTCATTGAAAGCATATTCCATTGCTCTCTAAAAAGTTTCCCTATCATTCTTTAAACCAAACGGTAGTTTCTTATAAGCGAATGTGCCCCAGGGATAGATGATTGTTGTCTTATGTTGATCCTATGGGCGGATATTGATTTGATTCTAGCCGGAAAATCCATCCATGAACGAAAATAATTCACATCCAACACAATCATCAATAATCTGGTCGATAAAGGGAGTGGGATAGTTGTCTTTTGGACAAGCAATGTTGATGTCCCGATAATCGACGCACACTCTAATGGTTCCTTATTTTTTCATGACATGAACGATATTGGAAACCCATTCAGTTAGCAGAATAGGGTAAATGAAACCAGCATGCAAAAGTTTTTCAACTTCTGCTTTGATGGCAGCGGATTTCTTTGGATGAACAGGATGAAGTTGTTGACGCATCGGTTTGACATCAGGATACATATTAATAGTGTGTTCAACAATACTAGTATCTATGCTTGGCATTTCCTCGTAAGGCCAAGAAAATACATCACGAAATTCACGAAATAGAGAGCGATATGATTCGAGTTCTGATGGAGAACAAGATACACTGACATGAATATTTTCTACAATGCCAGGTTTGGTTGAAATATTGATAGAAATGGTTTCTTCAATATTTGATAGATTTCGCTCAGAATCGATTGCATTAATAGGTAAATAATTCAAAAAGAAATTTTTGATTGATGGGTGATATAGTTCACTAAGATGGTTTTCTTCATAATCAAGAATATTGGAATGATGATGATAATCTTCCCATGGTTCTCCTTCTGACATCATGGCTTCCAAAATATTCTCATATGTCAAGAAAATTGTGGAAAATGGATCAGATGGAGTACCAAATTCTAAGGAATGATCAACCCAAACAATCGGTGACACTAATTTCAGATTCACCTCCCAAGCCAAATAGATTGATTGTTATGCCAGCTCAATAGGGTTGGGCTGCAAAAACTCATCCAACGTAACAATTTCAGAATCACCCGTACTCTCCCTTAAGCCAGATGGAGTGGAAGAGATCATGTAGCAGGTCCCTATACTTGCAATTTCTACCTACGTCGTTGGCGACGGTAATGCAAAGGTTTCCATGAGAGTGGAATCCTTTAAAATTCCTACGCCAATGTTTTGAAGTGCTAGTTGGGGTGCGTGAATGAACGGAACACTTCTAGTTACCTGCAAAGCGGAGGCAAAGAAGGATAGAAGATTAATGATTGTGATAGTACCTTTATATGGAAAGGAAATCATTCTAAAATATGTAGAAACAATTGCAATCATTTCATATACCCATGGTCTTCCAAGTAGAATATTATAGTCAAGGGGTCCGTCAACAACCTCGACATCAACATTCACTATTTTTCACCCTAGTTCAACATGCAGGTTATAAAAAATACCACAAGGCTTATATGTACGTCCATAAAAAGCCTTCAATGTCGTTGATGGTTGTGATAAGCGCGGCGAGCAAAGTGACTTCCAACAATTTAGAGACATAATACATGTAGATGCTCCCTCATCAATAATAGTACAATGAACAAGGTGATTGAGAACATTTACTTGTATAAAGAATGCCAATTCTGCTGGTAGTTGCGGCACATAGCCCGTATGATTAAAGACGACAAGATTAGAATTAGTAAGATCCTTTCCACCAATAGCCGACAATAAAGCCTATTTTTGGGTGGGACAATTTTGTAATACCTCAAGAGAAGACATAGCTAAAGGGGATTGAGCCAAATATTCAACTATATTATAATTTTGAGCAGCTCTTGCTCGAGGATTATATGTCAATTTGTGAATTACTCCCTTTGGTGGCTTAATTGTCAATTCAGGAATAGCAGTAGGCGGTACTGATTCCGTAGACGGATTCATAGTCAAGGTAGTAGGTTGATCAGTGGCCTGACTACCATAATCTTTATTACGCGTTGACACCAAAATATCTGTTGAATATTTTTTGATGGATAACATAAGTACTTGGGAATTAGAAGCTAGATCCGTAGCAACCAAATTTGTGTCTGGATTCGGAAACAGATCTGTCAACACAGCTAACACATTGGAAGTCTTAATGATTTTTGAGACTTTAGCGCGGTGAGGACAATCCTGAACTAAGTGTTCCTCATTACATATTATGCATGGATAACGAGGTTTCATAGGTCTAGACGATTGATCGATGATCTTTCCTGGGGGTTAGAAGTTTTCTTTTTCTTAGATTTCCATTTTTTCTTACTTACGGGTTGCTTGTCACTTTTTCCCTTGTCAAACGACACAACATTAATTTCGGAAGAAGGTGCAGGATCAAATGCAGTAGTATGATGTGTGATTGTAGTGCCAATCAAGCCATCTCTGGCATAAGAGTCCTTTAATTGAGGAGGAACAGTAAAGTTAGATCTCGGCGCGTTAGGATTTTTTTCATAGAGCGTGCCAGACTAAGTATAAATCAAGTCTAAATATTGGGCACAAGAAATAACCTGCTCTTCTGTGACGATGCCACCCTTAGCCACATCCTCAGGGACTTAATGAACCACTCAACAAGGAGCTGATCAGGAACAAATGTCTTAACCATTCTACGACGACGACGACACTCATGAATATGATCGGAGATGTGAGTAGCATTAGTCGGTTTGAAATTGGTCAAGATTTCCGTTCCAATTTCATATCGTACGGGTAACTGGAGTGATCAAAAAGATAGTAGCTAGGGCAGTGAAATTATCAAAATAAGCTCTAGGTAACTCAATATACCATTTTGCAGCCGGACCTTTGAGCGTACGCTGGAATAGAGGTAGTTGAACAGAATCATCATTTAGGGAATTTGATGAACACCATAAATGATAAGTCATGACATGAGTCGATGGGTCTTCCCAAGGGTTTCCATTGAACTTAGGAATATCTTAGGGTAATTTGTGAGGTATCACTGGCCACCAAGGAGCATATTTGATTGGATCATTGGTTAGCTGATTTAAATCCGGTAACTCTAAAGTTGCAACAAAGGGAAACTGTCTATTAAGGTCAGGTTGAGCATAGCCAAGGTAAGATGGAATTTCTTGAGCAACAGGCCTTTGAGCACCAGCATAAGGAATCTACTGCTTGTAACCCAGATAAGGGGTTTTTTGAAAAGAAAGTGCTTGAGGATTCTATTGACCAAAACCTGGATATGATACTTGTTGAAATGAAGTCTGAGGTATTTGTGCTTCAGGCTACCAAGGGGTTTGTCCACCAATGTTATAACCCAAATTAGAATAATTTGGATTCAGTTGATAGGTATAACCAGGTTGTGGCTGTGACATCCCATAAAATGGTAAACCAGCTTGTGAATAAATGATTTCGGATACAGATTGCTGTAAATTAACCGAAGAATTAGGAGTCTGTGGACCCAATATTTGAGGGTATTTAGTTGAAGGACACGCTTGATAAGGTTTTTGTACAACATTTTGATACTGCAATAGGGGAAAAGATGTATTAACAAGTGGAAATGATGTGGGTGTAATAGGTTGAGCTAGCTGATACGAGTGTACAACCATTTGTGGTTGGATTGGCAGAGTGGGTTGCCATTGACAAACATTCATTTCGACATTAGGTTGACCAAAAAGTGACGGAGTACTGTCATACTGGGTGACCGAAGGTTTCCCCCCAGCATGAGGAGGATAATAAGATGGAAAATATTTCTCTCCAAATGCTGGGAGTTCAGATGATATGGTACTTGATTGAATAGACCCAGAAGGACTAGCTTGATATTGCCCTGATGATGTGTATAAAGAATCGTGTTGTTTAGTACTCACTATATGTTTACCAGTTATAATACCAGATGATGACATTGGTAAAGTCCATGGATTTGAAGATGCACCAGAGAAAATTCCAGATAAAGATTTATAACCTGATGGGACCATAGGGCCACCATGAAAATATGACTCTGGTGAAGTTTTAAACATCGACGAGGTAGCGAGGGCAGGTGCTGGCGTAATTGGAACAGATGGCCCAGCCGAAGATGTTGGTTCAGGCATGGTTACTTGACCAAATGTATACCCTTTTGGATCGACGGGAGTTTGAATAGGAACAGGATCAACAAAAGCAGATGGTGATGATTGAGGAAAAGACTCATACAGGTAAAGCTCCTCCCCAAAATGGGTTGGAGTTAAAGGTGTCTCGTCTTGTGGGATTTCTTCAATCAAAATTAAACCAGGTGGAATTATTTCATCGTCAGGCCCAAAGTATATTTCAGGTGGTTGACTGTGTGATATGGGAGACTCAATGGCTACAAAAATTTGTGGGTTGACCAAGGCAGGGACAACTTCCGGTTGTTCGACTTCGGGATTCAGATATTCTGGAAAATAGGAGATAGGATCTGGATCAACTTCTGGTTGAATAACGTCGGGTTTAGGAGGTATGGTCTCACTAATTGGATGGATCGTGATTACGGGTAGATGTGAGGACTCTGTTTCGACAACAATAGACGAACCGGGATGTGTAGAAACAACTTGAGCTAACTTTGGTATATGGGAAGGTGTTGTTTCACCAGACGTATGGATAGTACTTGATTCAGTAGAGTGTTGTCACCTTCACCGACCAGGAGTAACTTCGGGTGGTAAAGTTGGTTTTAATGCTAATCTACGCAAACGACGGGGGAAAGGATTTTGTTCTTCCATGATTACTAATTTATTTTAACCAAAAAATAATAAACAAAATAAAAGGGTATTACTAGGCAAAAAGGTTTACCAAGAAACTGTGAACTGCAGAATACCTCCTGGCGAACCAAGAAGTATGGGCAGGAAATCTCCCCGAATGTTGTGTTCGGTGTATCAAAATTTACAAGGCGGCCGACTCGGTTCACTATGGATGGATAGAAACCTAAATTTGTCCTCCAAAATATACCAGAAGGTACGTGGAGTCCCAAGTCCATATTAGCATTGTCTGATGCGAAAATGCACAGTGAGAGCACCCCTTTATACTTTTCGTACTGTAACACCACCCGATATACCCGAAATTACGTGGACAAGCTACGATATACTTATTTACGTGGAGTGAGGTATCACACTCAGAATGTATCGTAGACAAGTTAACGAAAGTTGCTATGTTTTACAACGCCAAAACACGTCTCTAGCCTAGACCTTCTAAATGTTATCATTATGGTTCCAATGCTTTGTTAGGTAAATTGAGATAAATTTTAAGTTGATATTGTTTATCAATTTTCCTTTCAAGGTTCACCATGATCATGTATTGGAAATTCCTAAAATTCAAACTAAAATGATAAGAAATCTTTCACTTTTAGTTTTTCAATGAAAATCCTACCTATTAGAGGGAAATAACAATCAATTTGAGAGCAAACGAATCAAAGCGCACAAACTAAATGTAGCTTTCCTAAGTTTTCCTTTTGCAAAACACACAATCCACTACAAGCAAATGCAGGTTTTTCTTTTCATTTCCTTTAATGTTATGAATGCATAAAATAAACTAAGTGCACCAAATCAATAACAACAAATGCCTTTTACTTTTGAGAAATGAAGAATGTAAACAACAATTTCTCTTTTGAAGGAAAAATGAGGAATTTAACAATAATTTCTCCTATCAGGAAACGAAGAATTTACGACAATTTCCTTTTCAAAAGAAAATGGATCTAATGCGGAAATGAAATACTTTGAAATTAATTTATCAAAGATAAATAAAAATGCTTTAAATAAACATTGAACAAACTTTCTTTCAAAGGAGGAAGAGGTAGGTAAGGTCACTGGTCAATCTGAGGTATCAGGCTCTTTAAAACACAACAAACAATAAACTGAAAACAAATTGCAATGAAAAATTCAATGGAATTCGGATGGTTTCAGGAGGCAACACAGTCTCTAAAGAGAGACAGTGCGTTGCAACGCAGGTCTGAAAGGGAGACAGTGCTATGCAAAGCATTATGTCCTGTCCAATAGTGCGTTGAGCGCAGTGTATGAGGAAAAATACAACTGTTTAACACACTTCTAATGCAAATTTGGATTTCAAAAAGCCTAATATTTCTGAGTAAATGATACTGGGTGAATAAACAGAGAAAATCATATGCAAATACACTAAGGATGAAGGGTAAAATCCCTAGTGGAGTCGCTAATTTGTTATGCAGAATTATGGATTACGGATAAAACATTCTTCCCTAGATGTAGTGCTCATCTAGAACAACAGGCTAAAGACTTTGCAACTACTTTTCCTAACTGCAAATAGACACATAGAATAGATCAAAGAACTTACTTGGAGTCCAAGTGCTTCCTATTCTCCTTCGGTCACTTCTTGTTGTAGCTTCAAATCTGAGCTAAGTCGCCAAAATATTCTTTGCAAAGATGAACAGTAAACAACAAAAGATAGCAATAATACAGATGTCTATTCAAGTTATTCAGTTAAATCAATAAAACATGAATCATATGCATCAAATAAGAATTCATAATATGAAACACATGAGCTTATACAGATACATATGTGGAAAAGTAAGCAGCAATCTTTATTAATGGATAAAAGGGGAGGTTACAACCCATTGATTTATTTAGTGTCACCATCTCCAGCAACATCCCAGCCTCATCACAATTCACATTTCTCTAGCAGCATGTTACAAAAATCAATTCCTCAATTGAAATTCCACCAACATTTCTCTACTCAAATTCTTCCTTATCAAACACTAAGGTATGTGCTCAATTTATAGAGGAGTTGAAGGTAGTTTTTCAATCAATGACTTTCTAATAATAGGCAAGACATGTTCCCAGTCTTAGAGATATCAAAGGGACACATGGATTCGAATTTTGACACATGTGAACTCTTCTAGAAGGCACTGGCCTAGTGGAGATTCCGGAACAATGAGAATTTCGCTCCCAATGTGACCAACACACCTTTGAATGTCAGGAAGTGCTTTGCAGAGCACCCTTGAATGGGGTTACTTGCATATGCAACGCACTTAGTCCCTTTAGAGGCAGTGTTGGTGAGCTCTCACATGATATATTATAAACTTCAAATCTTGGAAACCTTTGCAGATGAAAGTCATGGATGATTTGTCTTGTTCTTTGTCTTAGGGCATGTAGCACCTGAAATGATAGGGAATGATAGACCCTATTCATTGGTTCTAGAGATGATGTCTAGTTAACCAGGTCATTGGGAATGGTGCCCAAATTGACCTATAACACTCTCGTACACCCTTGTTCAATCTTCCAAATTGAAGAAAATAACCGTAAATAAGCCTCTGGTCCAAGCTTCAAATCAATTTTTATTTTCAGCTACCACCTAGTATGGATCAATTCCACTAGATATTTCTCCATCGTCCAAATTCGTATGAATTCACAAATGAAGGCATGATATTTCATGAATTGGATATGCCTATCAATCATATCAGACCAGATCTCAAAACTTGGATTTTTTTTTTGGTAAGTTAGGCTATTCTATTAATTTGAAAACATAGAAGTTACATATGCTACAGGTTGGGTTGGCAAGCTGCTCTTAGCCAATTCCAACCTTTGTTACATGGTTTCTAGGCTGCTTCGGGGGAGGAAACCAACCTGAACAAAACTTAAAATATAAAATTACATTATGTGCAGAAGCACTTACATATCTAAGTATTACAAATTAAACGGTGGAAAAAAGTCATTGATGGCAAGCTTGGCAAAAACCTTGGTAGAAAAATGGAGTTGCATAGGCTTCATTTTTCGTCTTCATCAACACTATTGGGGACCTCCTCTTCAATGGGGCAAGCAAGAGCCTGCTCATCGGCTTCTGCCGCGTCTGCCACTGTATTCCTAGGATTGTGGACTGATGCGCAAAGGATGGGGGAGTCTGGATCGACGTCATCAGGGACACACGTCCAGGTGCCTTCATAATCCATCACCTAGACCTCTGAATCCTCATCTTCCTCCTCCTGAACCGACAGTGGGTCAGTTTTTTGGTGCTGGAGGTGCGTCTGGGTAGATATGGTGGACTTACGCGAGCCGCGTCTTCCTCTTTACGTAGCTTGCCTTGGAGATTCTACATTCTACTCGGGATCGAGATTCTGACACGCAAAAGTGCTGGAAGAGGAACCTTCCATCGAATCTAGACGATTTTCCTGACCACGATGATATCGACCAGGGAGATCCCCTCTCTTTCCTCCTCGAATATTTCTCTGGCGAATTTTGGGAGCCATTGCGCGGAGATGCAGGGCGAGTAGTTCAGGGAGGGGTACACAAAAGGGCAAGCAGCATTGGGGCTCAGGGGGAAGGAATAGCTGGGGGGTAGGTGCGTAGGAAGTGGTGCAACAACCCAAAGGATACTGCACAGCACGACGCTAAGAATAGAGCTTTGCAGCCTTCTGAAGTCAGGGAGAAGCCAGAGAAGAGTTAAAGAGGTGAAAGGCAGAGAAAACAGACTATGTATTGAAAGGGGCTATGAGATCGTCTTCTTAAAGGGACTAGGGTGAGTGCGAGGAGGATAGCAATGAGTGGGCTTCACATGCATATGTGTGCTATGATTGATCACTTGAGCAGGCTCAAGGGAAGGGGGATGGCTACAATATGGGTTAATCATGGTGATCATTTATTTTGATAGATGTGAGGTGATGCTCTGAACATGGTGACGTTGTTCCCATCCTCTTGTCATCATTTCTGATTCTCTAAGTCTTGTGCGAGTGGCTAACGGTATGAGGATCCACAACAGGTAAGGCTCTACGCAGAGGATCTACGCCTCATGGGGAGTGTGGGATGTGATTGTCGAGCGTGTCAATTCTGTCACCCGCATTCGAGGGATCTCAAAAATTGGATTAACTATAGCCCTTGGCAAGCATTAGGTTTTCAATCTAGATTTCCATTGGTCTCCCAAAATCATATTTTCATGAGAGTTACCTTTCGGGTGAGTATCCCCTGAATCGTTGGCCTTGGGAATATTTTCCCTAATAACTATTTTTTTATAGGAGGCGACCTCTCCCCTCCCCATGCGAGAGGATATGTAGCAATCATGATCAAAGAAATAAAACATCAAACAGGTATATAAATATAATAGAAATGAATAGTTGTTATAAAATCAAAGTTGCAGATTAATGTGTAAAAACAAAACCCTAAGATAACAATAGCAAAAAAATAAAAAAAAACAACCAAATTACAATAGTTACTCATCATAGGGATAGTCGTTTAAAATATTTTTAATTTTTTTTCAAAAATTTTATTATATTTAAATTTATAATTTTATAATTTTAATAAAGTTCTATTTTTTTTTTTATTAATATGAATTTTGGATAGCTTGCTTGGTACGGGAAAATTTGTCCTTTCCCCTTTGATCCCACTTGTATAATGCATCATTTTTTACCATCTCCTGTATAGGTTTCACGATTTGAGCATAATCAGAGATGAGCTTGCAGAGAAAGTTGATTTTCCCCAGGAAGAACTGCATAGCTTTCTTACTCATAAGGAAGGGAATTTGCATAATTTCTTTGACCCTCTCCGGGTCTAATTTAATCCCACTTTTCACAATAATATGGCCCAAGAGGTTACCCTTGGACACTGCAAAAATTATCTTCTTGGGATTAAGTGATATCTTGTATTTATGACATCACTCGAAAATTTTCTTCACATGGCGTAAGTGGTATGATCTCTTCTTGGAAAACACCATGACATCATCAAGATAGACTACTATACTCTGCTCCAATCATTCCACGAAATTTGATGTTCATTGCATGCTGAAATTTCACACCGACATTGACTAGCCCAAATGGCATTCTTCTGAATGCGAACGTGCCCGAATTTGTATGAAAATTTGTTTTAAGCTTGTTAGACTCTGAGACCAAAACCTAGTTGTAACATGAATAACTATCCAACAAAGAGAACATTTCTAACCTTGATACTGGTTTCAGTATTTGTTCCATAGACGATACTAGGTATTTAACTTTGTCCAAGGCGCGGTTCAAGTTGCGGAAATCAACACACGAGCATATTTCCCTAAACTTATTTCTCACTAGGGCTAGATTTGATACCCAAGTTGAATGTCACACTTTGTATATGATCCGAGCATCCAACAATTTTCTCAACTCTTTTTGAATCAGAGGCTGAAGCGTCGAATGAACCTTCAACAACTTTTACTAGAAAGGCTTCGCCCCTTCTTTGATTGGAATAACATGTTGAATTATTCTCGTGTCATAAGTTTTGAGCTCGTCATATGTCCACGCGAAAACATCTTGGTACTTCTTGAATAGGTGGATGAAGGCTTGTCGCTCTTGTGGTGTGAAACAAGTACTGGCCTTGTAAATAATTAGGCCTCTCCACAATTAGGCCTCTCCATGACCATCCCCAGGTTAACCAGGTTACCTGTAATGCTTCTCATTCCTCCCTATAAATTGAATTTACTCTTTTATTTGTATAGCACATTTATTTCTATTGCCTCGGCTTTTGCTCCACAAGGAGCCTTTTGACTCAGATGAGCAACAACTTTTTGAGATGTCTCAAACTTGAGGACTCATTTGCTTTCCTCAGGAGTTCTGACTTGTATATATGCTCTATTTATTTTAATCTCTCATCTTCTGGCAGGTATCTTTGGATCTCTCCATCATTCCAGAGGATCTGCTCTTAAATGAAGAGCTAAATATTCTTGTTGTAATTGCAATTCTCTTCAATTAATGGAAACTATTCCATTCATTTGATCCAGAGATACTTTTCTCAGTGATATCAATGTTGTTCTTTCATTCCACAATGTATTTTTCTATATATATCATAATGAACATAAATTCATTTATTTGACCCACAAATATTTTTATCAGTAATATGAATATTGTTGTTTCATTCCACATCGTACTGAGCAATATCAACTATGGAATTTGACCAGCAAATTGGTCATCACAGGGTGATTTACTCGTTAAATACAGCCAAATATTTTCCCAGCCCCTTGATATTCTGGGTTAAAATGATTAAAATCGATATTAAAAATTGCAGAAACCATCAATTTTGACAAGTGCTGATTTACTATTAAATTCAGCCGAAGATTTCCCTCAGCTGTCAACATTCTCTGTATTAAGAGTTGTAGAAATAATCAATTTTGATAAATATTTCAGATTTGATTCCTACCCTGCTGCTCAGCATAGATTTATGGAAACAAAATATTAAATATTGACAAATTTTGCCTTTATCTACAAGAATCCTCAAAAGATGTTGATACTAATGTTGAATTTATAGTTTTCATGGAATACAAGTAATCTCAATTGCTTTGCATTACTGGTTTCAGAATTGCCAGAATATCTGCTCTTAAATGAAGAACTAAATATGTTTGTTGTAATTGCAATGAATGGAAACCATTAATTTGACCCATCGATATTTTTGTCAGTGATTCGAATGCAGTAATTTTCATTCCACAAATGGACTTTTCTATGTTGCCACACTGAACATACATTTATCTTTAGAATGCATCCTCAAGCATGATTTGTCCAGCCGTAAAGGACATGACGTATGAAAAATACGTATGATGTCATCAACGATAAAACCAATTTCACATTAGATCATGTAATTACTATGCTGCAAAAGAATTCTGTGATCTGTTAATGCACACATCCATCTTCGTAAAATTTGCTAGGAAGTACCCCAAACTTCAATAAGCCTTAGGCCTTAGTCTTTTAAAAAAAAATCACAAAATATTTTAGAAATTTTGGTAAGAGTATGAAAATTTTCGGCAGAAATTTTTGAAAATTTAGATTATAGTTGTCAAATTTCAGAATTTTAGGTGCTTAAAGATTTTTGATAGTGCTAAATCTATTTTCACCAAAAGATTTTTGATAGTGCTAAATCTATTTCCACCATAAAAAAAAAAAAATGTTTTAAGCACTCCATTTTAATTTTTTTTAAAACCAGATTCCAACAAAAACTTACCATCCAAAATAATCTGTTACATAAACAACTCCCTTCAATAAAGCTCACTTTCTTCGTGAAAGTTTTGTGACATAGACAACTCTCTTCAATAAGACTCACTTTCTTGGTGAAAGTGTTTTCTTCTTTTTTGTCATATCACATTTTTTGCTATTCAAATATAAAAAGGTTTTGTATTATCCGATTTCTCTAGCACACTCTATAAAGCAGTGTGCAACTTAAATTCTGTTATTGCATATAAAGCATAGACCACAAGCAGTCAGTATACAACTTAAATTTTGTTATTGAATATAAAGCATAGACCACAAGCAGTCAGTATACAGCTTAGATTATGTTATTGCATATAAAGCATAGACCACAAGCAATCGATCAACTATCATATAGATGTATCAAATGATATTATGTTTAATATTATTAACCTTGTACTTGAACATCCCTTCATAATTTTTATTAAGCTTCATTTTATTTCAAGAATCTCAAGTTTTATATATTTAAAATTTTTCTATCATAGGATTTGTATTTTTATCGCAATATGCCTCTTATGTTAATTGGCATGATTTTCATAGGGGAGTTACTTTTGGGGTAGTTCACACTTTAAGGACCCTAGAAATTAATTGTTTCTTGTTCTAGTTGATTTTCATAGTGGATTTCCTTTGAAAATGTTTGAGTGTAGACTCGTAATACATTGAAAATTCGTGACTATATTAGTCTTTCGACATGGGTTCTTGCAGCACAGTACATCGTCCCTATGGAAAATTTGTCGAAATAAAAACTCGGCTTCAATATACCAACTTGAACTTTAGTCGATCATCTAACGATACTACACAAGTCTTGTCATGTTTTTGTTGGTCTTCCAATAACAATTACATTGACAAATAACATGGAGACTATAGAAAGATTTTCGGATGAAAACACCTTATGTCAGTAGACCAACCCCACGTTTCCTCAATCATCTGACGTAGATTTGTAGCTTTTTACAACGATGGACTTTGGCTAGGTGTCATTAGACCAACGTGATCTTTATCGAATGTATGATGATTATGGAAAGGGATTTCAATGAAGACGTTTGGCTTCAATGACCAAGGTTCTGATGATGGATTTTGTTGAAATTCAAACGACAACTTGGGATGTCCAAATTTCAATTGTACTACATGCGACATTTACTAGAATCCAGATTTGTCATAACTTTCAATGATAGGGGTTCGAAAGAACGACCAAAGGCCATCGAAAATTGAGTGAATTTGTAATAGTGAGTGTTATAGAAAACTTTGTGTAGGCTGAGATCTTTAAATTTGATTGAAACTTTCTTCAGTTGTCACCAACTAAATTTTGAAACTCCTCCTCTCTAGAATAGGCTGAATTATATTTGAAAGGAGCTCCTAGCTTCTTATCCCCTCTACCTAGTCCAAGAAATATATGGAAATGGTCTAAGAAATGAGGCTTTCCGACCCATGACTCGACATTTTCAATCCTCTAAAGGACCACATGGTGGGATAGGAACCAATTGAGTCTCTTGGAGACCTCGTCTAATCCACCTCTTTCATTACTCCAAATCAAGTAGATTTGGGTAGGCTTAACATCCACCAATCCTACCAATTCAAATTTGTTAGTAAGTAGTTAGACAATCTATCTTCATGTCTGAATGATCTCCAAATTTCATCTCTACTAAGTGTGAAGCTTAAATCCCTCCCACTAATTAGATTATTAGAGTGAAGATAATTATCTGCACATGTCTTATACATGCTCCTTTCCCTCATAGGAACCATACAAGTTGAGCAAAGATAGTGAAATCACTAGCTCCTTGCTATATACCTTAATACAAATCCCTAAGTATACATAAAAACAATTAATAAGTGAAACATTCACTAAAAAACTAGTGATGATCCCTCTAAACGTCCCCTCAAATTCCAACTATATAATTCCAAACCCACAAAAACTTTTTCAAATCCAAAATAATGAGCATATATGGCCCCATCATTTCTTGAATCAACACAATATCTAGACAGTAACCTCCACCATTCTTTTTAGCGACAATTTTTTAACCCTCCTTCCTAGGCCTCTTGTATTAATTGACATGATCTTCACAGGTGAGCTACCTTTTTGGTATTTCATACTCTAATGACCCTAGAGAATAATTATTCCCTTCCCTCGTTAATTTCCCTTGTGGATTTCTCTTGGAAATGTTTGAGTGTTGACTCGAGACACACTGAAAATTGGTGACTATCTAGGTATTCTGACATTGGTTCCTACGGCACAATACATTGCCACTATGGAAAATTTTTTGAAAGAAAAACTCAGAGGTTGATACACTGACTTGAACTTTGATTGGTCATCTGACGAGATTACACAGGCATTTCCATGTTTTTTTTGGTCTTCCAACAACGGTTACATCAATAGATAACATGGAGACTATGGAAAGATTGTTGGATGAAAACAAATTATGTTATGCAACCAGGTCACAAAATAGAATAAAAATATATATCAATGAATTAAAAATTATCCTCTTCGAGGAGGAAACCTCCTTTACATTATATAAATGAACAATTCTTGGATGATTCAAATGACTCAAGCCTCCTTTCTATATATAGGAGTCTAAGGGGTCACAATATAATCATAGCCGACATAACAATAATAATATAAGGGAACAACAATAACAATAGTGGGCTTATACGTGGCACAATAAAAACAATATGGGGACTACATGGGTACAACAATAACAATAAGGGGGCTACACTAACAATAAAAATAAGATGATATACTAGTATTATAGGGACCTAACATGCCCCTCTCCTTCAAAAAAGTGTTGTCCTCAATGCTTGAGTAGTTCTGGATGCTTCTGTATAAAATTCTCATCCTCCCATGTGTAATCTTCAACGGGTAAGTTCTTCCACTTGATGAGATACTCTGAAATTGATCGATTTCGTAGCTATCAAGTTCTTATTTTGGTGACTTCTTTCGGTTCCTATATGAATTTTACTTCCTTGTCAAGTTCTAGAAATATTGTTTGAATTGTAAGCCTGTCACCTATAACCTTCTTTAAGCATGAAACATGGAAAATTGGGTGCACTCGGGAAGATGCAGGAAGCTCCAATTTGTATTCCATAATAACAATCTTTTGCAACACCTTGTAAGGGCCATAATACTTTGGTGATAATTTATTATCCTTCTTAGCTTGCTTGAGGGACATTTGTTTTTATGGTTGTAGCCGTAAAAATACACAGTCACCTACATCAAAACTTCTTTCACTGTGATGTCAATCTTCCTGTTGTTTCATTCGATTCTATGCCGAAGTGAGGTTATCCTTTAAGAGTTGGAGAATTTGTTGTTGATGCTCGATGTGATCTTCCACTGCTTGAACCTTACAATTTTATCTTAAAGATGATGTGATGGATGGTGGATGATATCCATAAAGTGCCATAAATGGGGTCATTTTTTCTGTAGTATGGAAGGAAGTGTTATACCACCATTCAACCAGAGGTAACCACTTAGCCCAGTATGTTTGTTTATCAGATATAAGGCAACGAAGATATCCTTCCCTACATTTGTTCACTATCTCATTTTTTCCATAAGAATGAGGATAATAAGATGAGTTATGATCTAATTGAGTACCCAAACTAGAAAATAATTCCATCCAAAAATTTCTAGTGAAAATGGGATCTCTGTCACTTACAATAATCTTCAGGTTTCCATGTAGATTTTGAATTGTTTCCATAAATGTAGTAGTATTTGTATTGGCTTTAAATGGATGTGATAATCTATAAAAGTGTGCATACTTGGTAATGATGGCACACTTTCCTTTGGACTTGGGTAAACCTGTGATAAAATCCATTGAAACCTCCTCTCAATGTTGACTTGGAATGGATAAAGGTTGTAACAAACTTAGGGTCTTAATTGTCTCAACTTTATTTTGTTGGCAAACCAAACATTTCGCCACAAACTTTTTAATTTCATATTTAAGGCCATCACAAAAAAAATTCTTCTTAACCCTGTGGTATGTTTTTAAAAATCATGAGTGCCCTCCTAAGGGAGAGGTGTGTAATTCCAAAAGAATATTTTGTTTGAGTTGGGAATTCTTACAAATATATAAGCAATCTATCTACCATAATGAATCATTTTTCTAGCTAAATGTATCAGATGTGTTGGGATCTTGCTGCAACTTTTGAATGAGTATCCACACTTCTTAGTCATTCTTCCATTCATCCCTTTCTTCGGTTATCCAATCTAGTCAGATAATAGAAATGACACAAATCAATGTTTCCACATCCTCATCATTTCTTGAGAGTGCATCTGAAATAAAATTTTGCTTCCCTTTTTTGTAGATGATTTAAAATTCATAACCCAGCATCTTTGTGACCCATTTTTTGTGCTCTTCTGAAGATAATATTTGATCTAAAAAGTATTTAGGACTATCATGATCTATTTTTACCTTGAAGTGTATTCCCATCTATTGCTTAAGTGCATGTAGTATTGCGAACATTTCCTTCTCATAAATAGTTTTTTGTAAATACTTTCCTTTTATTGGACGACTTTCAAAAGTAATGGGTCTTCCTTCTTGCGTTAAAACAACACCAATTCCATTTCCTGAGGCATCACATTCTGCAATAAAGGTTTTTTCAAGTCTGGCATAGCTAAGACTGGTACTTATATGGTTCCTTATTTTTTCATGACAGGAACGATATTGGAAACCCACTCAGTTAGTGGAATAGGGTAAATGAAACCAGCACGCAAAAAAATTTCAACTTTTGCTTTGATGGTAGCGGCTTTCTTTGGATGAACAAGAAGAAGTTGTTGACGCATCGGTTTGACATCAAGATACATATTAATAGCATGTTCAATAATACTAGTATCTATGCCTAGAATTTCCTCGTAAGACCAATCAAATACATCACGAAATTCACGAAATAGAAAGCGATATGGTTCGATTTCTGATGGAGAACAAGATACACCGACATGAATATTTTCTACAACACCATGTTTGGTTGAAATATCGATAGAAATGGTTTCTTCAATATTTGACAGATTTTGCTCGAAATTGATTGCATTAATAGGTAAAGAATTCGAAAAAAAAAATTTGATTGATGGGTGATATAGTTCACTACGATGATTTTCTTCATAATCATGAAGATGGGAACGATGATGATAATGTTCCCATGGTTCTCCTTCTGACTTCATGGCTTCCAAAATATTCTCATCTATCAAGAAAATTGTGGAAAATGGAGCAGATGGAGTACCAAATTCTAAGGAACGATCAACCCAAACAATTGGCGACGCTAATTTCGGATTCACCTCCCAAGCCAAATAGATTGATTGTTATGCCAGCTCAACAGGGCTGGGTGGCAGAAACTCATCCAACATAACAATTTCATAATCACCCGTACTCTCCCTTAAGCTATATGGAGTGGAAGAGATCATGTAGCAGGTCTCTATACTTGCAATTTCTGCCGACGTCACTAGCGGCGGTAATGCAAAGGTTCCCATGAGAGTGGAATCCTTTAAAATTCCTACACCAATGTTCTGAAGTGCTAGTTGGGGTGCGTGAATGAACGGAACACTTCTAGTTACTTTCGAAGCGGAGGCAAATAATGATAGATGATTAATGACTGTGATAGTACCTTTATATGGAAAGGAAATCATTCTTAAATATGTAGGAACAATTACAGTCATTGCATATACCCATGGTCTTCCAAGTAGAATATTATAGTCAAGGGGTCTGTCAACAACCTCGACATCAACATTCACTATTTTACCCCCTAGTTCAACATGCAGGTTATTAATAATACCACAAGGCTTATATGTACGTACATCAAAAGCCTTCAACGTCGTTGATGATTGTGATAAGTGTGGCGAGCCAAGTGACTTCCAACAATTTAGAGACATAATACATGTAGATGCTCCCTCATCCATAATAGTATGATGAACAAGGTGATTGAGAACATTTACTTGTATAAAGAATGTCAATTCTGCTGGTAGTTGCGGCACATAGCCCGTATGATTAAAGACGACAAGATTAGAATCAATAGGATCAATTCCACCAATAGCCGACAATAAAGCCTATTTTTGGGAGGGACAATTTTGTAATACCTCAAAAGAAGACATAGCTGAAGACATATTAAGCCAAATATTCAACTATATTATAATTTTAAGTAGCTCTTACTCAAGGATTATATGTCGATTTTTGAATTACTCCCTTTGGTGGCCTAATTGTCAATTCAGGAATAGCAGTAGGCAATACTGATTCCGTAGACGGATTCGTAGTCAAGGTAGTAGGTTGATCAGTGGCATGAATACCATAATATTTATTACACATTGACACCACAATATCTGTTGAAGGTTTTGTGATGGATAACATAAGTACTTGGGAAGTAGAAGTTGGATCCGTAGCAACCAAATTTGTGTCTGGATTCGAAAACGGATCTGTCAACACAGTTGACGCATTGGAAGCCTTAATGATTTTTGAGACTTCAGCGCGGTGAGGAAAATCCCTAAAAAAGTGTTCCTCATTACATATTATGCATGGATAACGAGGTTTCATAGGTCTAGACGATTGATCAGATGGTCTTTCCTGCGGGTTAGAAGTTTTCTTTTTCTTAGATTTCGATTTTTTCTTACTTTTGAGTTGCTTGTCACTTTTGCCCTTGTCAAACGACATGACATTAATTTCGGAAGAAGGTGCAGGATCAAATGCAGTAGTATGATTTGTGCTTGCAGTGCCAATCAAGCCATCTCTAGCATGAGAGTCCTTTAATTAAGGAGGAACATTAAAATTAGTTCTCGGCGTGTTAGGAATTTTTTCATAGAGTGTGCCAGACTGAGTATAAATCAAGTCTAAATATTGGGCATGAGCAATAACCTGATCTTCTGTGGCGATGCCACCCTTAGCCACATCCTCAGTTATAGATGGTAACAGGGACTTAATAAACCACTCAACAAGGAGATGATCAGGAACAAATGTCTTAACCATTCTAGGTTGACGACGGCACTCATGAATATGATCTGAGATGTGAGTAGCATTAGTCTGTTTGAAATTGGTCAAGAGTTCCGTTCCAGTTTCATATCGTATGGGTAACTGCAAGTGAGTCAAAAAGACAGTAGCTAGGGCAGTGAAATTATCAAAATAAGCTCTAGGTAACTCAATATACCATTTTGTAGCCGGACCTTTGAGCATACGCTGGAAAATACATATTCGAACATAATCATCATTTAGGGAATTTGATGAACACCATAAATGACAAGTATTGACATGAGTCGACGAGTCTTCTTGAGGGTTTCCATTGAACTTAGGAATATCCGAGGATAATTTGTGAGGTATCACCGGCCACCAAGGAGCATAGTTGATTGGATCATTGGTTAGTTGGTTTAAATTTGTTAACTCTAAAGTTGCAACAAAGGGCAACTGTCTATTAAGGTCAGGTTGAGCATAGCTAGGGTAAGATGGAATTGCTTGAGCAACAGGCCTTTGAGCACCAACATAAATAATATGCTAATGGTAATCCAGATAGGGGTTGTTTTGAAAAGAAAACGCTTGAGGATTCTGTTGACCAAAACTCGGATATGATACTTATTGAAATAAAGTCTGAGGTATTTGTGCCTGAGGCTGCCAAGGGGTCTATCCACCAATGTTATAACCCAAATAAGAATAATTTGGATTCGGTTGATAGGTATAACCAGGTTGTGGCTGTGACATCCCATAAAATGGTAAACCAACTTGTGAATAAATGATTCTGGATAAAGGTTGTTGTAAATTAACCGAAGAATTGGGAGTTTGTGGACCCATTATTTGAGGGTATTGAGTTGAAGGACCCACTTGATAAGGTTGTTGTACAACATTTTGATTCTGTAACAGGGGTAAATATGTATTAACAAGTGGAAATGATGTGGGTGTAACAGGTTGAATTGGTTGATACAAGTGTACAACCGTTTGTGGTTGGATAGGTAGAGTGGGCTGCCATTGACAAACATTCATTTCGACATTAGTTTGACCAAAAATTGACGGAGTACTATCATAGTGGGTGACCAAAGGTTTCCCCCCAACATGAGGAGGATAATAAGATGGAAAATATTGCTCTCCAAATGCTGGGAGTTCAGTTGATATGGTACTTGAAGGAATAGACCCAGAAGGACTAGCTTGATATTGCCCTGATGATGTGTATAAAGAATCAAGTCGTTCAGTACTCACTATAGGTTTACCAGTTATAATACCAGATGATGACATTGGTAAATTCCATGGATTTGAAGATGCACCAGAGAAAATTCCAGATAAAGATTTATAACCTGATGGGACCATAGGGCCACCATGAAAATATGACTCTGGTGAAGTTGTAAACATCAAGGGGGTAGCGAGGGCAGGTGCTGATGTAATTGGAACAGACGACCCAACCAAACATGTTGGTTCAGGCATGGTTACTTGACCAAATTTATACCCTTTTGGATCGACGGGAGTTTGAATGGGAACAAGATCAACAAAATCAGATGGTGATGATTGAGGAAAATGCTCGTACAAGTAAAGCTCCTCCCCAAAATGGGTTGGAGTTAAAGGTGTCTCATCTTGTGGGATTTATTCAATTGAAATTAAACTAGGTGGAAGTATTTCATCGTCAGGCCCAAAGTATATTTCAGGTGGTTGAATGTGTGATATGGGAGACTCAATGGCTACAAAAATTTGTGGGATGACCAAGGCAGGAACAACTTCTGGCTGTTCAACTTCGGGATTCAGATATTCTGGAAAATAGGAGATAGGATCTGGATCAACTTTTGGTTGAGAAACGTCGGGTTTAGGAGGTATGGTCTCACTGATTGGACTGATCGTGACCACGGGTAGATGTGATCAGGACTCTGTTTCGACAACAATAGACAAACCGGGATGTGTAGAAACAACTTGAGCTAACTCTGGTATATCGGAAGATGATGTTTCACCAGAGGTATGAATAGTACTTGATTCGGTAGAGTGTTGTTGCCTTCATCGACCAGGAGTAACTTCTAGTGGTAAAGGTGGTTTTAATGCTAATCTACATGAACAACGGGGGAAAGGATTTTGTTCTTCCACGATTAATAATTTATTTTAACTAAAAAAAAATAAACAAAATAAAAGGGTACTACTAGGTAAAAAGGTTTACCAAGAAACTGTGAACTATAGAATACCTCCTGGCGAACCAAAAGTACGAGCAGGAAATCTCCCTGAATGTTGTGTTTGGTATATCAAAATTTACAAGGCGGCCGACTCGGTTCACTATGGATGGATAGAGAAAAAAAATTTCCTCCCAAATATACCCGAAGATACGTGGAGGCCCAAGTCCGTATTAGCATTGTCTGACGTGAAACTTCACAGTGACAGCACCCCTTTATACTTTTCGTACTGTAACACCGCCCGATATACCCGAAAGTACGTGGAAAAGCTACAATATAATTATGTACGTGGAGTGAGTTATCGCACTCAGAATGTATCGTAGACAAGTTAACGACAGTTGCTATGTTTTACGACGCCGGAACATGTCTCTAGCCTAGACCTTCTAAATGTTATCGTTATGGTTCCAATGCTTTTTTAGGTAAATTGAGATAAATTTTAAGTTGATCTTGTTTATCAATTTTCCTTTCAAGGTTCACCGCGATGATGTATTGGAAATTCATAAAATGCAAACTAAAATGATAAGTAATCTTTCACTTTTAGTTTTTCAATGAAAATCCTAGCTACTAGAGGGAAAGAGCAATCAATTTGAGAGAAAACGAATCAAAGAGCACAAACTAAATGCAACTTTCCTAATTGTTCCTTTTGAAAAACACACAATCCACTACATGCAAATGCAGGTTTTTCTTTTTAGTTCCTTTAATGTTATGAATGCAGAAAAGAAACTAAGTGCACCAAATCAATAACAACAAATTCCTTTTACTTTTGAGAAATGAAGAATGTAAACAACAATTTCTCTTTTGAAGGAAAAATGAGGAATTTAACAACAATTTCTCCTATCAAGAAACGAAGAATTTACGACAATTTCCTTTTCAAAAGGAAATGGATCTAATGCAGCAATAAAAATACTTTGAAATTAATTCGTCAATGATAAAGAAAAATTCTTTAAATAAACATTGAACAAACTTTCTTTCAAAGGAGGAAGAGGTAGGTAAGGTCACTGGTCAATCTGAGGTATCAGGCTCTTTAAAACACAGCAAACAACAAACTAAAAACGAGTTGCAATGACAAATTCAATGGAATTTGGATGGTTTTAGGAGGAAAGATAGTCTCTAAAGAGAGACAGTGCGTTGCAATGCAAGTTTGAAAGGGAGATAATGCTATGCAAAGCACTGTGTCCAGTCCAACAATGCATTGGGCACAGTGTATAAGGAAAAATACAACTATTTAACACACTTCTAATGCAAATTTGGATTTCAAAAAGCCTAATATTTCTAAGTAAATGCTACTGGATAAATAAACAAAGAAAATCAAAGGCAAATACGCTAAGGATGAAGGGTAAACTCCCTAGTGGAGTCGCCAATTTGTTATGTGGAATTATGAATTACGAATAAAACATTCTTCCCTAGATGTAGTGCTCATCTAGAACAACAGGTTAAAGACTTTGCAACTAATTTTCCTAACTGTAAATAGACACACATAACAGATCAAAGAACTTACTTGGAGTCCAAGCGCTTCCTATTTTCCTTCTGTCACTCTTGCTGTAGCTTCAAATCTGAGCTAAGTCGCCAAAATATTCTTTGCAAATATGAACACTAAACAGCAAAAGATAGCAATAATACAAATGTCTATTCAAGTTATTCAGTTAAATCAATAAAACATGAACCATATGCATCAAATAATAATTCATAATATGAAACACATGAGCTTATACAGATACATATGTGGGAAAGTAAGCTACAATATTTAGTAATGGATAGAAGGGGAGGTTACAACCCAGTGGTTGATTTAGTGTCACCATCTCTAGCAGCATCCCACCCTCATCACAATGCACATTTCTCCAGCAGCATGTTACACAAATCAATTCCTCAATTGAAATTCCACCAGCATTTCTCTACTCAAATTCTTCCTTATCAAACACTAAGATCTATGCTCAATTTATAGAGGAGCTAAAGGTAGTTTTTCAATCAATGACTTTCTAATAATAGGCAATACATGTTCCTAGTCTTAAAGGTATCAAATGGACACTTGGATTTGAAGTTTGACACATGTGAACTCTTCTAGAAGGCACTGGCCAAGTGGAGATTCTGAAACAATGAGAATTTCGCTCCCAATGTGACCAACACACCTTTGAATGTCGGGAAGTGCTTTGCAGAGCACCCTTGAATGGGGTTACTTGCATATGCAACGCACTTAGTCCCTTTAGAGGCAGTGTTGGTGAGCTCTCACATGATATATTATAAACTTAAAATCTTGGAAACCTTTGCAAATGAAAGTCATTGATGATTTGTCTTGTTCTTTGTCTTAGGGCATGTAGCAACTGAAATGATAGGGAATTATGGACCCTATTCATTGGTTCTAGAGGTGATGTCCAGTTAACTATGTCATTGGGAATGGTGCCCAAATTGACCTATAACACTCTCGTACACCCTTTTTCAATCTTCCAAATTGAAGAAAATAACCGTAAATAAGCCTCTGGTCCAAGCTTCAAATCAATTTTGCTTTTCAACTACCACCTAGTATGGATCCATTTCACTAGATCTTTTTCTATCGGCCAAATTCCTATGAATTCACAAATGAAGGCATGATCTTTCATGAATTGGATATGCCTATCAATCATATTAGACCAGATCTCAAACCTTTGATTTTTTTTTTGGTAAGTTAGGCTATTCTATTAATTCGAAAACATAGAAGTTACATATGCTACAGGCTGGGTTGGAAAGTTGCTCTTAGGAAATCCCAGCCTTTGTTACATTGTTTCTAGGTTGCCTCGGGGGAGGAAACCAACCTGAACAAAAATTAAAATAGAAAATTACATTATGCGCAGAAGCACTTACATATCTAAGTAACACAAATTAAACAGTGGCAAAAGGTCACTGATGGCAAGCTTGGAAAAAAAACTGGTAGAACTATGGAGCTGTGTAGGCTTCATTTTTTATCTTCATCATCACTGTTGGGGACCTCCTCCTCAATCGGGCAAGCAGGAGCCTGTGCATCAGCTTCCGCCACGTCTGCCATTGTATGCCTGGGATTGTGGACCGATGCGCAAGGGATGTGTGAGTCTGGATGAACATCATCAGGGACACGCGTCCAGATGCCTTCAGAATCCATCCCCCAGACCTATGAATCCTCATCTTCCTCCTCCTGAACCGGCAGCGGGTCAGTTTTGCAGTGCTGGAGGTGCGTCTGGGGAGAGATGGTGGACTTCCTTGGGCTGCGTCTTCCTCTCTGCGCAGCTTTCTTGGAGCTTCTGCATTTTACTTAGGATCATGATTCTGACGCGCAAAATTGTTGGAATACGAACCTTCCATCAACTCTAGACGATTGTCCTCACCACGATGATATTGACCAGGGAAAGCCCCTCTCTGTCCTCATCGGATAGTTCTTTGGTGAATTTTACGAGCCATTGCACGCAGAGGTGGGGGGGCGGTTCAGGGAGGGGTACACAAAAGGGCAAGCAGCACTGGGGCTCGGGGGGGAGGAATAGTTGGGGGGTAGATGAGTAGGAAGGGGTGCAATAGCCCAAAGGAAACTGCGCATCACGATGCTAAGAATAGAGCTTCACAGCCTTCTGAAGTCAGGGAGAAGCCAGAGAAGAGTTAAAGAGGCGAAAGGCAGAGAAAACAGACTGTGTATTGAAAGGGTTTGTGAGATCGTCTTCTTAAAGGGATTGGGGTGAGTGCAAGGAGGATAGAAATGAGTAGGCTTCGCATGCATATGCGTGCTATGATTGATCACCTGAGCAGGCTCGAGGGAAGGGGGATGGTTGTAATACGGTTTAATCATGGTGATCATTTATGGTGATAGATGTGAGGTTATGCTCTGAACATGGTGGGGCAGTTCCTGTCCTCTCGTCATCATTTCTAATTCTGTGAGTCTCGTGCGAGTGGCTAAAGGTATGAGGATCCACAGCAGGTGAGGCTCTGCGTAGAGGATCTCCGCCTCCCGGGGAGTGTGGGATGTTATTGTCAAGTGTGTCAGTTCTTTCACCCGCATCCGACGGATCTCAAAACTTGGATTAACTATAGCCCTTAGCAAGCATTAGGTTTTCAATCTAGATTTCCATTGGTCTCCCAAAATCATATTTTCATGAGAGTTACCTTTTGGGTGAGTATCCCAAACTGTTGGCTTTGGGAATATTTTCCCTAATAACTATTTGTTTATAGGAGGCGATCTCTCCCCTCCCCATGCGAGAGGACATGTAGCAATCATGATCGAAAGAAAGAAAACATCAAATAGGTATATAAATATAATAGAAATGAATAGTTGTTATAAAATCAAAGTTGCGCGATTAATGTGTAAAAACAAAACCCTGAGATAACAATAGAAAAAAAAAAAAAAAAAATTAACAACAAATTACAATAGTTACTCATCATAGGGATAGTCGTTTGAAATATTTTTAATTTTTTTCAAAATTTTCATTATATTTAAATTTTATAATTTTAATAAAGTTCTAATTTTTTTTTAAATTAATATGAATTTGTGATAACTTGCTTGGTACGGGAAAACTTGTCCTTTTCCCTTTTATCCCACTTGTATAATGTATCCTTTTTTACCATCCCAGTATAGGTTTCATAATCGAGCATAATCGGAGATGAGCTTGTAGAAAAGTTGATTTTCCCCGGAAGGACGCATAGCTTTCTTACTCACAAGGAAGAGAATCTGTATAATTTCTTTGAACCTCTCGGGGTCTAATTTAATCCCACTTTTCACAATAATATGGCCCAAGAGGTTACCCTCGGACACACGCAAAAATTCTCTTCTTTGGATTAAGTGATATCCTGTATTTTATGATGTCACTCGAAAATTTCTTCAAATGGCATAAGTGGTATGATCTCTTCTTGGAAAACACCATGACATCTTCAAGATGACCTACGCTCTACCCAATCAATCTGTGAAATGTCATGTCCATTGCATGCTGAAATTTCACAGGCATTGACTCGTGCAAATGGAATTCTTGAATGCGAACGTGCCCCACTTCGTGTGAAAATTTGTTTAATCTTGTCGACTCTAGACCGAACTCGGTTTGTAACACGAATAACTATCCAAAAAAGAGAACATTTCTGACCCGATCTGTTTGCAATATTTGTTCCATAGACGACACTAGGTATTTATCTTTGTCCAAGGTGTGTTTCAAGTTGCGAAATCAACACACAAGCAAATTTCCCGAACTTCTTTCTCAGGACTAGATTCGATACCCAAGTTGAAAGTCACACTTTATAAATGATCCAGAGCATCCAACAATTTTCTCAACTCTTTTTGAATCGGAGGCTCAAGCATCGGATGTATAGTTAATAACTTTGTTGGAAATTCTTGGCCCCTTCTTTGATTGGAATAAAATGTCGGATTATTCTTGTGTCATAAGTTTGAGAGCTCGTCATATGTCCGCGTGAATACATCTTGGTACTTCTCGAATAGGTGGATGAGGCTTGTCGCTCTTGTGGTGTGAAACAAGAGATTAACAAACTTTAGATCATTTTCTTGTGCGACATCGTTGAACAATTGGCTTTTGTGTTAATTGGCCCTCTAAAGCGGTTTTGCAAGTCATACGTCTTTTCCAATGATACCATGCCTTTCGGCATGGGGTTCTCTATATTTGTGTGAGATACATCCCGCAATGGTCTTTCGTGCTCGTCTTGAATACATAAGTGTTTGCCATAAAGTCGGTATCTATTGGTCATCATTTAAAACACATTAGTTAGTGATGTTGTCGGATGGATGGTTTATAAATAATTTCTACAAAAAAGCTGTCCCAAGCGGTGATAACCTAGCAACAACATTTGATAATGCATCGCAATGTATTACGCATTCTAGGAACAAAAAATATTGAAAGCTTGGAAATGCGAAATCAAACACCATACCTCTTGTTGGTAACCTTTCGGATGAGGTGACACATAATGTATAGTATCACATACATGTCGTATGGAAATTTCCATCACCTATTGCTTTGATAATTCCAACATTAAGGTCGATGACCCGTTGTAAGCCTAATAATATGAGTGCTTCATATTATGTGGTTTTGTTTTTGTGGTTTTGTTCGTGAACTCGAATTCCAAGCAGCTTGGAGATCAAATGTTTTCTCTATCGTGGATCTACTAAAACACAACCAACTCGAGCCCTCCATCTTTGAACCATCTTCATAATGCAGGGTGTTGTTGTTGATGTACCAAGTCTATATGTTGTGTTTCGTCAATTCCACTTCCTTAAGGTCACCTGGAGGTTGAATCTCATTATAGTAGCCTTTAAGCATATTTACCACGGGCGGTTGCTTGGGTAGATGTGGGAAGGGGTGTGACATGCTGGCCTTCACCTTTCCCACTATGTGTTTTCACCCCAATCCCTTGGTTGACGACACAAAATTCACTATCCTTCTATGACTCTTCAAGTAGTGATAAATATTTTGAAAATGTATTACCTATTGTTCCAGAATAGTAGTAAAATCTTTATTCTCCCAATCTTTCAACATCTGTTAGCAATTGTTCCTCATGGTTTAATGTCTTCGGGTCCTCCTCAACCTCCATCCGTAATCCTCCCTAATTTGAGGTGACCTCTAAAGATGAATCTTCCAAAGGTGATTTAGGAGCCTTCCACTTGACATGTGCTTGGGCACGAGACTCCTTTACATGTTCATCGAATTCATAATATCATCAAAGAGTTCTACTTCTTCCATAGGATTTGAAAGAATTTGCTAATTGATTGAGATTTGGTTTTGCAGCGATCAGACTCCTTGTTTTGGTTGGCCCCTACACGGTCTTAGGATTTTGTCTTCTAGCGCCCGTGTGAAAGCCATCACATCTAACCTTTGGCTCATCGACCCTTTGATCCACTTGGAGAGTTGGAAAATCGTGAAAGAGGTGCCCATACTCATGGAATTAGTGGCATTGAAACGGTATGTGCTCATAATCTAAGGGCTAGCTTTATGTCTCATCTCGAAAAGACAACTCAATGGAGTCGGGGAGATCTTGAGATATTTTCATATATACACATATTTTGGCTTATGAAATATATCGACCGTTCTTGGTTACTTTTAAATTTTCACAAAAGATGTTATTGCATTGCTAGTCCCTTCCGTTGGGGGTTCCCAAAATTTTTGGAAGTCCAATCAATCTTTACCCATAATGGGGTTGCAGAAATGATTCTATCTTTAGATTATATCATTCCTCCCGTAATTAATAAAGAGGCCCACATTGTTGTAGAAATAAGGGCCACTCTTGTACACCCTTGTTCAATCTTCCAAATTGAAGAAAAGAACCGTAAAAAGCCTCGGCTCAAGCTTCAAATCAATTTGGCTTTTAATACCACCTAGTATGGATCCATTTCACTAGATCTTTCTCCATCGGCCAAATTCTAAGAATTCCCAAATGAAGTCATGATCTTTCATGAATTGGATATGCCTATCAATCATATCCAGACCATATCTCAAACCTTGGATTAAGCTGTGACCCTTGGCAAGCATTAGCTTTTGAATACGGATTGCCACTTGGGCTCCCAAAATCATATTTTCTTGAGAGTTACCTTTCGGGTGAGTATCCCCAGAACCATTGACTTTGGGAATATTTTCCCTAATTACTATTTGATTATAGGAGGTGATCTCTCCCTTCCCCACAGAGAGGACATGTAGCAATCATGATCAAAGGCAAAAAAATCAAATGGTATATAAATAGAATAGAAATGAATAGTTGTTACAAAATCAAAGTTATAGATTAATGTGTAGATAAAAAACCCTCAACAATAACAAAAAAAAAAAAAATGAATTAAGGCTTTTGTGATCCATAGTAATTTCAGGGAATCTTTTTGTAATCACATGAGACAAAACTTTGTCGGTCGTTTTGAACCAACCGGTGTGGTTCATATTCAAGACAAGATTAACAACCAAATTACAATAGTTACTCATCATAGGAACATAACTTTGTCTACTCCGTTTCAAACCAACCGTGTGGTTCATCTTCAAGACAAGATTATCAACCAAATTACAATAGTTACTCATCATAGGAACATAACTTTGTCGACCATTTGAACCAACGGTGTGGTTCATCTTTAAGACAAGATTAACAACCAAATTACAATAGTTACTCATCATAGGAACATAACTTTGTCGACTCTTTCGAACCAACGAGTGTAGTTCATCTTCAAAACTAAATTAACAACCAAATTACAATAGTTACTGATCATAAAAACAATTGTTTTAAAATATTTTTAAATTGCTTTCAAAATTTGTATTATATTTTAAATATTTAAATTTTATAATTTTAATAAAGTTTTAAATTCTTTTATCAATATGAATCTAAAATTTTGAAATCAGTGTCTTTAAACTACACTCAAAACTATAATACAAAACGAATCGTGACTCTCAATATTTGCCAGAATTTACTCCATAGGCCCAAAGCACCTTATGGGGCCCACCAGCCTCCTGAGATATTTTCTTCTACTAAAAGTAGCATAGTTATCTCCAGAATAGGGGATGAATCATCGACCCTCCAATTTCTGCACTGCCTTAAAAATGACAAGTCAGCTACAATTGGACACGTTGCTTCGAGTCAGTCGATGCCTCACATAAATATACACAAGATAGTATGGACGACTCAGCATGTGTCCAGCCACGTGTTCAAATGGCATATGAGGTCGGAGAGTCCACGTGGTCAGCTTCAGTCAGAGCCGGGCAATTAGACAGCGTCTCTATTTTGGTGACGTGTGTCGCGCCACCGGATAAGAACTAAACGAAAATACAAGTAACGGATATCATAATGTCTCAAAATAACATCCATTTACGTTAATAATCAATTCAAAATAGCTTAGAAGTTTTAGGAATTTTTTGGTTTATGTTTTCTATTTAGTTTTAATTATGGGAATATATTTAGTTTTGATTGGATTGGTTTTTAGTTAGAGAATTGTTAAAAGGTTGGCTGGAATAAAATAATAATTGAAATACAAAAAACAAAAATAATTCAGGGAATATATTTAGTTTTGATTGGATTGGTTTTTAGTTAGAGAATTGTTAAAAGGTTGGCTTGAATAAAATAATAATTGAAATAAAAAAAACAAAAATAAAAAACTAGTGCTACTATAAACTATTTTTAATTTTATTCTAAAAATATGATTTGAATAAAAAATAATTAAATACAGAAAACTAGTATTACCCTAAATTATTTTTAATCTTATTCTATAATTTCAATCATTTCAATTTAGTAATTTTTAATTCAAAAAATAATTAAAATACAGAAAACTAGTACTACCATAAATTATTTTTAATCTTATCCTATAATTTCAATCATTTCAATTTAGCAATTTTTTTTTAAATAATAAATTTGATAAAAATAATTTTTTTAATCTTATTCTAACAATATAATTTCAATTCATTTAATTCATTTCAATTTTTTAATTATTTAAAAAAATTCAGTTTTTAATCTTATCCTATAATTTCAATCATTTCAATTTAATAATTATTGTTTTAAATAATAAATTTGATAAAAATAAAATTTTAAGTGGACTAGAAATTGGGCAGAGAGTACCAGCTCAACCACAGAGCCCAAACTCCAATAGCGTCCAGGCTTCTTTTGATAATAAATTTGAAAATTATATAATGTATAAAATGTTGAACATTTTTTTTTCAGAAAGCTAAATCCTTTTGTATACTCCTCCATAATCCTGCAGATTTGTATACACAGTCCACATTCCTGCAACCAAGTCGGTTGAGTGGGGAGGTGAAATGTTTGTTTGGATAAGGAGGTCATATTATGATTTTGCTTTCAATAATGGAATGTGCTACATTCCATGGGTCAAAACATTTTCCTTTTCGGTGGGAATAGTGCGTAATCTTATCCTTTTACTTCTTCGCACACGCACTTCTCCGGCCTTATCCACAGCCAGCGTGTTAAGTGGTTGTTTAAAGTCCGGGGTTTGGATTGTTATATATACATATACATATCTTCTCCTCTCATAACCCACCTACCTTATTATTCCCCATTTGTGCTTTAAGCTTTGCTTATCTTTCCCACATTTGCAATAATCTCTGGTCTTAGTATTTTACTGGATTTTGGTACAACCATTCTGTACATTTAGATCGGATTGTTTTGTTAAGCTCGGATTGGGGATCAGCGTTTTTTGTTAGAGATCATGGCTGCCATTGTTGGAAGACTTATGGGTGCTCAGGTGAATTCGTTCGTTCCTGAAAATGAAAAATGGAGAGAAGAAAAATTCGGTAGGCAGGAGGAATGTAACTGTGATGGCTTCTTTTCTTTCTCTGGGATGAAAGAGGAGTTTGAGACTCTAAGATTGAGTCCTGGGGCTACTGAGAAAGATGTCAAGAGTGCTTTTCGTCGCCTTGCTCTGCAGGTATACGGAATTGCCCTCTTGAAACTTATAATTTTCTATGTCTGAAGCAAAAGAACATGTTACAGGTCACACATAGAAGTTAGACATGCGACGCTGTAAATATTAGAATGCTTGAAAGCAACTATCTCACATATTCTGAGAACTTCCAATAAATATTTTGTTCTGGCTATGTATCTGTTCATAGTAATTGTTAGGAAAAATCATGATCCATATTCAACAATAAATTTGTGGATAACATCATATTGTACAACTGATGTGTTGATATGATCTGGTTACAACATCATCCCGATGTTTGCAAAGGAGATAACTGTGAGTTCAATTTCAAAAGATCAATCAGGCTTATGAGGTATTATCAGGTAATTTGCTCTGTCTCTGAACAGCTTTTGTTTATTTATTTTTCAGTTTCAATGATATTGCATGTTAGAGTATATAGCCCCTTTCTATCTTAGATGTGTCCATGTTATTGATTATGTTATTTTTGTGATAAATGTGCAGACTGTAATGTCCACTTTGGCACAAGCAAAGCAACAAAATAGTTCCGAGGATTACTATATGGATGACCTGATGGGCGACGAGTGGGAAGAATGGATGGGATGGGAAGGAGCTGGAACCCTTGATTATTCCTCCCATATTAACATCTATGCATGATTATACCTTTATCATTATTTGTATTCATGTCAGCTGGCCTTGTAAATAATTAGGCCTCTCCATGACCATCCCCAGGTTACCAGTTATGGCACACTTCTGAGACTCTTACCTGTAATGCTTCTCGTTCCTCCTGTAAATTGAACTTTCTCTTTTATTTGTATAGCACATTTATTTCTATTGCCTCAGCTTCTGCTCAAAAGGAGCTTTTTGACTCAGATGAGCAACAGCTTTTTGAGATGTCTCAAACTTAAGCTTTTGACTCAGATGAGCAACAGCTTTTTGAGATGTCTCAAACTTGAGGACTCATTTGCTTTCCTCAGGAGTTCTGACTTGTACATATGCTCTATTTATTTTAATCTCTCATCTTCTGGCAGGTACCTTTGGATCTCTCTCCATCATGCCAGAGGATCTGCTCTTAAATGAAGAGTTAAATGTTCTTGTTGTAATTGCAATTCTATTCAATGAATGGAAACTATTTATTTGATCCAGAGATACTTTTCTCAGTGATATGAATGTTGTTCTTTCATTCCGCAATGTATTTTTCTATGTATATCATACATAATGAACATAGGTTCATTTATTTGACCCACAAATATTTTTATCAGTGATATGAATATTGTTGTTTCATTCCACATCATACTGAGCAATATCAACTATGGAATTTGACAGGCAAATTGGTCATCACAGGGATTTACTCATTAAATACAGCCAAAGATTTTCCCCGCCCCTCGATATTATGTGTATTACGAATTGCAGAAACCATCAATTTTGACAAGTGCTGATTTACTGTTAAATTCAGCCGAAGATTTTCCTCAGCTGTCAACATTCTGTGTATTAAGAGTTGTAGAAACCATCAATTTTGATAAATATTTCAGATTTGATTCCACCCTGCTGCTCAGCATAGATTTATTGAAACAAAATATTAAATATTGACAAATTTTGCCTTCATCTACAAGAATCATCAAAAGATATTGATACTAATGTTGAATTTATAGTTTTCATGGAATATAAGCAATCTCAATTGCTTTGCATTACTGGTTTCAGAATTGCCAGAGTATCTGCTCTTCAATGAAGAACTAAATATGTTGTTGTAATTGCAATGAATGGAAACCATTAATTTGACCCACAGATATTTTTGTCAGTGATTCAAATGCGGTAGTTTCATTCCACAAATGGACTTTTCTATGCTGCCATACTGAACATACATTTATCTTTCAGAATGCATCCTCAAGCATGATTTGTCCAGCCGTAAAGGACATGACGTATGAAAAATACGTATGATGTCATCTACGATTTATGAGTCTTCCACGTATAAAACCAATTTCACAATTAGATCATGTAATTACTATGCTGCAAAAAGAATTCTGTGATCTCTTAATGCACACAACCATCTTCCTAAAATTTGCTAGGAAAGACTTCAAACTTCAATAAGCGTTGGTTAAAAAAAAAAAACTCATAAAATAATTTCGAAATTTTGGTAAGAATATGAAAAATTTGGGTAGAAATTTTTGAAAATTTAGATTATAGTTGCCAAGTTTCAAGATTTTGCATGTTTAAAGATTTCTGATAATACTGAATCTATTTCTACTATAAAAAAAATGTTTTAAACATTCTATTTTTTTTTTTACCAGATTCCAACAAAAATTTACCATCCAAAATAATTATGTGACATAAACAACTCCCTTCAATAAAGCTCACCTTCTTCGTGAAAGTTTTGTGACATAGACAACTCTCTTCAATAAGACTCACTTTCTTGGTGAAAGTGTTTTCTTCTTTTTTGTGTCATACCACATTTTTCACTATTCAAATATAAGGAAAGATTTTGTATTATTTGATTTCTCTAGCACTCTGTAAAGTAGTGTGCAACTTAAATTCTGTTATTGCATGTAAAGCATATACCACAAGCAGTGAGTATACTATAGATGTATCAAATGATATTATGTTTGATATTATTAACCTTGTACTTGAACATCCCTTCATAATTTTTATTAAGCTTCATTTTATTTCAAGAATCTCAAGTTTTATATATTTAAAATTTTTCTATTATAGGATTTGTATTTTTATCGCAATATGCCTCTTATGTTAATTGGCATGATCTTCATAGGGGAGTTACTTGTGGGGTAGTTCATACTTTAAGGATCCTAGAAATTAATTGTTTCTTGTTCTAGTTGATTTTTATAGTGGATTTCTCTTGAAAATGTTTGAGTGTAGACTTGTAATACATTGAAAATTCATGACTATATTAGTCTTTTGACATCGGTTCTTGCGGCACAGTGCATCGTCCTTATGGAAAATTTGTCGAACTAAAAACTACTTAGGTATACCAACTTGAACTTTAGTCGATCATCTAACGATACTACACAAGTCTTGTCATGTTTTTGTTGGTCTTCCAATAACAATTACATTGACAGATAACATGGAGACTATAGAAATATTGTCGGATGAAAACACCTCATGTCGGTACACTGACCCCACGTTTCCTCAATCATACGATGTAGATTTGTAGCTTTTTCGACGATGGACTTTGGCTAGGTGTCACTAGACCAACGTAATCTTTATCGAATGTATGACGATTATGGAAAGGGATTTCAACGAAGACGTTTGGCTTCAATGACCAAGTTACGATGATGGATTTTTTGAAATTCGGACAACAACTTGGGATGTCCAAATTTCAATCGTACTACATGCGACATTTACTAGAATCTAGATTTGTCATAACTTTCGATGATAGAGGGCAAAAACGTCCAAGGCCATCGAAAATTGAGTGAATTTGTAATAGTGAGTGTTATAGAAAACTTTGCGTAGGCTAAGATCTTTAAATTCAATTGAAACTTTCTTTAGTTGTCACCAACTAAATTTTGAAACTCCTCCTCTCTAGAATAGGATGAATTATATTTGAAAGGGCTCTAGCTTCTTATCCCCTCTACCTAGTCAAGAAATATATGGAAATGGTTTGAGAAATGAGGTTTTCCGGCCATGACTCAACATTTTCAATCCTCTAAAGGACCACATGGTGGGATAGGAACCAATTGAGTCTCTTGGAGACCCCATCTAATCCACCTCTTTCATTACTCCAAATCAAGTAGATTTGGGGAAGCTTAACATCCAGATCCTACCAGTTCAAATTTGTTAGTAATTAGTTAGACAATCTATCTTCTTGTGTGAATGATCCCCAAATTTCATCTCTACTAAGTGTGAAGCTTAAATCCCTCCCACTAATTAGATTATTAGAATGAGGATAATTATCTGCACGTCTTATACATGCTCCTTTCCCTTAGGAACCATACAAGTTGAGCAAAGATAGTGAAATATCTAGCTCCTTGCTATATACCTCAATACAAATCCCTAAGTATACATCAAAACAATTAATAAGTGAAATATTCACTAAAAAACTAGTGAGCCCTCTAAAAGTCCCTTCAAATTCCAATTATAGAATTCCAAACCCACAAATTTTTTTCGGATCCAAAATAATGAGTATATATGGCCCCATCATTTCTTGAATCAACACAATATCTAGACGATAACCTCCACCATTCTTTTTAGCGACAATTTTTTAACCCTCCTTCCTAGGCCTCTTGTATTAATTGACATGATGATCTTCACAGGTGAGCTACCTTTTTGGTATTTCATACTCTAAGGACCCTAGAGAATAATTATTCCCTTCCCTAGTTAATTTCCCTTGTGGATTTCTCTTGGAAATGTTTGAGTGTAGAATCGAAACACATTGAAAATTGACGACTACATAGGTATTCTAACATTGGTTCCTACGGCACAATACATTGCCACTATGGAAAAATTTTCGAAAGAAAAACTAAGATGTTGATACACTGACTTGAACTTTGATTGGTCATCGACGATACTACAGATATTTCCATGCTTTTTTGGGTCTTCCAACAACGGTTACACCGATAGATAACATGGAGACTATGGAAAGATTGTTGGATGAAAACAAATCATGTTATGAAACCGGTCACAAAATAGAATAAAAATATAGATCCATGAATTAAAAATTATTCTCTTCCAGGAGGAAACCTCCTTTACATTATATAAATGAACAATTCTTGGATGATTCAAATGACTCAAACCTCCTTTCTATATATAGGAGTCTAAGGGGTCACAATATAATCGAGCCGGCATAATAATAATGTAAGGGAACAACAATAACAATAGTGGGCTTATATGTGTCACAATAATAACAATATGGGGACTACATGGGTAGAACAATAACAATAAGGGGGCTACACTAACAATAAAAATAAGATGATACTAGTATTATAGGGACCTAACATGCCCCTCTCCTTCAAAAAGTGTTGTCCTCAATGCTTGAGTAGTTCGGATACTTCGTATAAAATTCTCATCCTCCCATGTGGAATCTTCAATGGGTAAGTTCTTCCACTTGATGAGATACTCTAAATTGATCGATTTCGTAGCTATCGAGTTCTTATTTGATGGCCACTTCCTATATGAATTTTCCTTCCTTGTCAAGTTTTGGAAATATTGTTTGAATTAAGTTTGTCACCTATAACCTTCTTTAAGCATGAAACAAGGAAAATTGGGTGCACTCGGGAAGATGCAGAAGCTCCAATTTGTATGCCATAATACCAATCTTTTTCAACACCTTGTAGGGGCCATAATATTTTGGTGATAATTTATTATCCTTCTTAGCTTGCTTGAGGACATTTGTTTTTATGGTTGTAGCCGTAAAAATACCAGTGCCTACATCAAAACTTCTTTCTTGTGATATCGATCTTCTGTTGTTTCATTCGATTAAACCAAAGTGAGTTATCCTTTAAGAGTTGGAGAACTTCTTGTTGATGTTCGATGTGATCTTCCACTGCTTGAACCTTTGAATTTTCTCTTAAAGATGATGTGAAGGATGGTGGATGATATCCATATCCATAAAGTGCCATAAATGGGGTCATTTTTGCTGCAATATGGAAGGAAGTGTTATACCACCATTCAGCGAGAGGTAACCACTTGACCTATTATGTTTGTTTATCAGATACAAAACAGCGAAGATATCTTTCAAAACATTTATTTACTATCTCAGTTTGACCATCGGATTGAGGATGATAAGATGAGCTATGAACTAATTGAGTACCCAAACAAGAAAATAACTCTATCCAAAAATTTCCAGTAAAAATGGGATCTTTGTCGCTCACAATAACCCTTGGGTTTCCATGTAGATTTTGAATTGTTTCCATAAATGTAGTAGTATTTGTATTGGCTTTAAATGGATGTGATAATCTATAAAAGTGTGCATACTTGGTAATGATGGCACCCTTTCCTTCGGACTTGGGTAAACCTGTGATAAAATCCATTGAAACCTCCTCTCAATGTTGACTTGGAATGTTTAAAGGTTGTAACAAACTCAGGGTCTTAATTGTCTCAACTTTATTTTGTTGGCAAACCAAACATTTCGCCACAAAATTTTGAATATCATATTTAAGGCCATCACAAAAAAAATTCTTCTTAACCTTGTGGTATGTTTTTAAAAATCATGAGTGCCCTCCTAAGGGAGAGGTGTGTAATTCCAAAAGATTTTTTTGTTTGAGTTGGGAATTCTTGCAAATATACAAGCGATCTATCTACCATAATGAATCATTTTTCTAGCTAAATGTATCAGATGTGTTGGGATCTTGTTGCAACTTTTGAATGAGTGTCCACACTTCTTATTCATTCTTCCATTCATCCCTTTCTTCGGTTATCCAATCTGGTCGGATAATAGAAATCGCACAAATCAATGTTTCCACATCCTCATCATTTCTTGAGAGTGCATCTGCAATAAAATTTTGCTTCCCTTTTTTGTAGATGATTTAAAATTCATAACCAAGCATCTTTGTGACACATTTTTTATGCTCTTATGAAGATAATATTTGTTCTAAAAATTATTTAGGACTATCATGATCTGTTTTTACCTTGAAGTGTATTCCCATCTATTGCTTAAGTGCATGTAGTATTGCGAACATTTCCTTCTCATAAATAGTTTTTTGTAAATACTTTCCTTTTATTGGATGACTTTCAAAAGTAATGGGTCTTCACTCTTTCACTATTGTCGTTAAAACAACACCAATTCCATTTCCCAGGCATCACATTGCCGCAATAAAGTTTTTCAAGTATGGCATAGCTAAGACCGGTACTTATATGGTTCCTTATTTTTTCATAGCGAGGCAGTATTGGAAACCCACTACGCATCCTTACCAATAGGAACAAGTAAACCTTGTAAAGAATTTTCAACTTCTTCTTTGATGGTAGCGGCTTCTTCGGATGAACAAAGAAGAAGCATTGGCCTTGTCGGTTTGACATCAAGATACATATTAATAAGCGTGTTCAATAATACTAGTATTTAATACGGAATTTCGTAAGACCAATCAAACATCTGCAAATTCATGAAATAGAAGGCGATGGTTCAATTTGCGATGGAGAACAAGATACACCAACATGAATATTTTCTACAACACCAGGTTTGGTCAAAATATCTATAGAAATGGTTTCTTCAATATTTGACAGATTTCGCTCAGAATCGATTGCATTAATAGGTAAAGAATTCGAAAAGAAATTTTTGATTGATGGGTGATATAGTTCACTAAGATAATTTTCTTCATAATCAAGAAGATGGGAACGATGATGATAATCTTCCCATGGTTATCCTTTTGACATCGTGAATTCCAAACTATTCTCATTTGTCAAGAAAATTGAGGAAAATGGATCAGATGGAGTACCAAAATCTAAGCAACGATCAACCCAAACAACCGATGATGTTGATTTCAAATTCGCCACCCAAGCTAGATATATTGATTGCTATGCCATCTCAATAGGGCTGGGCGGAAAAAAATCATCCAGCGTAACAATTTCAGAATCACCCGTACTCTCCCCTAAGCAAGATGGAGTGGAAGATATCAAGTAACATGTCTCTATACTTGCAATTTTTGTTGACGTCATGGGTGGTGGTAATGCAAAGGTTCCCATGAGAGTGGAATCCTTTAAGAGTCCTACACCAATGTTCTAAAGTGCTAGTTGGGGTGCATGAACGAACATAACACTTCCAGTTACCTGCGAAGCAGAGGCAAAGAAGGATAGGTGATTAATGACTGTGATAGTACCTTTATATGGAAAGGAAATCATTCTGAAATATGTAGAAACAATTGCAGTTATAGCTTATACCCATGGCATTCCAGGTAGAATATTATAGTCAAGGGGTCCGTCAACAACCTCGACATCAACATTCAGTATTTCACTCCCTATTTCAACATGCAGGTTATTAATAATACCACAAGGCTTATATGTACATCCATCAAAAGTCTTCAACATCGTTGATGATTGAGATAAGCACGGCGAGCCAAGTGACTTCCAACAATTTAGAGACATAATGCATGTAGATGCTCCCTCATCAATAATAGTATGATGAACAAGGTGATTTAGAACATTTACTTGTATAAAGAATGCCAATTCTTACAATGGATTCAAACTTTACATAGCCCATATGATTAAAGACGACAAGATTAGAATCAAGTGGATCAATTCCATAGCCAAAAATAAAGCCTTTATTTTTAGGAAGATAATTACAATACCTACGAGAAAACGCCTTTGAAGTTAGACCAAATAGTCAACAATATTATAATTCTGAGTAAACTCTTTCGAGGATGGATTAACATATGTCGATTTTTAAATTACTCCCTTTGGTAGCCAATTTCAATTGAGGAATAGCGATGAAATTAGTCTTCGGTGCAGCGAAGCCAGTTAAGTAGTGGTAGTAAGGTTGATCAATGGCACGACTTCTATGGGAGCTTTATTACGCATTAAGCACCACAATATCTATTGAAGGTTTTGATGGATAACATAAGTACTTGCAGGAACTAGAAGTTGGATCCCTGTAACCAAATTTGTGTCGGATTAGAAATGTGTCCGGATTCGAAAACGGATCTGTCAACACAACTGACGCATTGGAAGCCTTAATGATTTTAGGTGTGCCGGTAGTACAATCCATGGAAAATTTAGGGGCTAATATTCGTAGGTGGGCTAATTTTCCATGGTTTTTCCAAAAAAATGATTCGCCAATTCCCATTTTTTTTAAAAATTGATTCGCCCAAATTTTATAGTACAAAAATATTTTACCCTAAAAATCACCAAAAATTTATAAATACTAATATAAAATGATTTCAAAACTAAATATTTTTATAGAAATAACATAAAAAAATTACAATTCACATATTGCGCAAAACAACATCAAAATTTACAATTCACATAATAGGGACTTCAAAAAAGATTCCCTCCGTTTTAAACTGCAAGATAAGCGTCCATCCTTAAATTTTCCTTATGCAATCTAACAAATTGTTTTTCATTACATATTATGCATGGATAACAAGGTTTCATAGGTCTAGACAATTGATCAGATGGTCTTTCCTGCAGGTTAGAAGTTTTCTTTTTCTTATATTTCCATTTTCTCTTACTTCTGAGTTGCTTGTCACTTTTTCCCTTGTCAAACGACACGACATTAATTTCGGAAGAAGGTGCAGTGTCAAATGTAGTATTATGATGTGTGCTTTCAGTGCCAATCAAGCCTTCTCCAGCATGAGAGTCCTTTAATTGAGGAGGAACAGTAAAATTAGTTCTCAACGTGTTAGGAATTTTTTCATAGAGCGTGCCAGACTGAGTATAAATCAAGTGTAAATATTGGGCATGAGAAATAACCTACTCTTCTGTGACAATGCCACCCTTAGCCACATCCTCAGTTATAGATGGTAACAGGGACTTAATGAACTACTCAGCAAGGAGCTGATCAGGAACAAATGTCTTAACCATTCTACGATGACAACGCCACTCATGAATATGATCGGAGATGTGAGTAGCATTAGTCTATTCGAAATTGGTCAAGAGTTCCGTTCCAGTTTCATATCGTATGGGTAACTGCAAGTGAGTCAAAAAGACAATAGCTAGGGCAGTGAAATTATCAAAATAAGCTCTAGGTAACTCAATATACCATTTTGCAGCTAGACCTTTAAGCGTACGCTGGAAAAGACGTATTCGAACAGAATCATCATTTAGGGAATTTGATGAACACCATAAATGATAAGTATTGACATGAGTCGATGAGTCTTCTCGAGGGTTTCCATTGAACTTAAGAATATCCGAGGGTAATTTGTGAGGTATCACCGGCCACCAAGGAGCATAGTTGATTGGATCATTGGTTAGTTGGTTTAAATTTGGTAACTCTAAAGTTGCAACAAAGGACAACTGTCTATTAAGGTCAGGTTGAGCATAGCCAGGGTAAGATGGAATTGCTTGTTCATGACCTTTAGGCGCACAATAAGAAATCTGGTAACTTGAGATAGGGTTTTGCTTGAGGATTTTGTTATTAGCTTGGATATGACACTTGTTGAAATGAGAAATGCGGAGAATATTTGTGCACGAGGCTACCAAAATCCCATCCTGGTGCAGCAAATAAGAATAATTTGGATTAGTTTGATAAGTATAACGATTTATTGTTGTGACATCATAAATATTAGACATCTTGGCGAATAAATGATTTAGGATCTGAATGCAATGGACCCGATGTTGAAGGTATTAATTGAAGGAACCGGTTTGATAAGAGTTGTTGTACAAGTACGGTTCTGTATGAGAATGAAAAAAGATGTATTAACAAGTGGAAATGATGTGGGTGTAACAGGTTGAACTGGTTGATACGAGTGTACAACTATTTGTGTTTGGATAGGAAGAGTGGGTTGTCTTTGACAAACATTCATTTCGGCATTAGGTTGACCAAAAAGTGATGGAGTACTGTCATAGTGGGTGACCAAAGGTTTCCCCCTAGCATGAAGAGGATAACAAGATGAAAAATATTGCTCTTCAAATGTTGGGAGTCCAGTTGATATGGTACTTGATGGAATAGACCCAGAAGGACTAGCTTGATATTGCCCTGATGATGTGTATAAAGAATCAAGTCATTCAGTACTCACTACAGGTTTACTAGTTATAACACCAGATGATGACAATGGTAAATTCCATGGATTTGAAGATGCACCCGAGAAAATTCCAGATAAAGATTTATAACTTGATGAGACCATATGGCCACCATCAAAATATGACTCTGGTGAAGTTGTAAACATCGACGGGGTAGCGAGGGTAGGTGCTAACGTAATTGGAACATATGGCCCAACCAAAGATGTTGGTTCAGGCATGGTTACTTGACCAAATGTATACCCTTTTGGATCGACGGGAGTTTGAATAGGAACGGGATCAACAAAAGCAGATGGTGAAGATTGAGGAAAATACTCGTACAGGTAAAGGTACTCCCCAAAATGGGTTGGAGTTAAAGGTGTCTCATCTTGTGGGATTTCTTCAATCGAAATTAAACTAGGTGGAAGTATTTCATCGTCAGGCCCAAAGTATATTTCAGGTGGTTGAATGTGTGATATGGGAGACTCAATGGCTCAAAAAAATTGTGGGATGACCAAGGCAAGAACAACTTCCGGTTGTTCGACTTCGGGATTCAGATATTCTGGAAAATAGGAGACAGGATCTAGATCAACTTCTGGTTGAGCAACATCGGGTTTAGGAGGTATGGTCTCACTGATTGGATGGATCGTGACCACGGGTAGATGTGAGGACTCTGTTTCAACAACAATAGACAAACCAGGATGTGTAGAAACAACTTGAGCTAACTCTGTTATATGGGAAGATGATGTTTCACCAGAGGTATGAATAGTACTTGATTCGGTAGAGTGTTGTTGCCTTCACCGACCATGAGTAACTTTTAGTGGTAAAGGTGGTTTTAATGCTAATCTACGCGAATGATGGGGGAAAGGATTTTTTTTTTCCACGATTACTAATTTATTTTAACCAAAAATAAATAAACAAAATAAAAGGGTATTACTAGGTAAAAAGGTTTACCAAGAAACTATGAACTATAGAATACCTCCTAGTGAACCAAAAGTACGGGCAGGCAATCTCCCTGAATGTTGTGTTCGGTGTATCGCAATTTACAAGGTGGCCAACTCGGTTCACTATGGATGGATAGAAACCTAAATTTTTCCTCCCAAATATACCCGAAGATACATGGAGACCCAAGTTCGTATTAGCGCTGTCTGATGCGAAACTGCACAGTGAGAGCACCCCTTTATACTTTTCGTACTGTAAAACCGCCGGTTATACCCGAAAGTACGTGGACAAGCTACGATATAATTACGTACGTGGAGTGAGTTATCACACTCAGAATGTATCATAGACAAGTTAACGACAGCTACTATGTTTTACGATGTCGGAACATGTCTCTAGCCTAGACCTTCTAAATGTTATCGTTATGGTTCCAATGCTTTGTTAGGTAAATTGAGATAAATTTTAAGTTGATCTTGTTTATCAATTTTCCTTTCAAGGTTCACCGCGATGATGTATTGGAAATTCATAAAATGAAAACTAAAATGATAAGCAATCTTTCACTTTTAGTTTTTCAATGAAAATCCTAGCTACTAGAGGGAAAGAGCAATCAATTTGAGAGCAAACGAATCAAAGAGCACAAACTAAATGTAGCTTTCCTAATTGTTCCTTTTGCAAAACACACAATCCACTACATGCAAATGCAGGTTTTTCTTTTCAGTTCCTTTAATGTTATGAATGCAGAAAAGAAACTAAGTGCACCAAATCAATAAAAACAAATGCCTTTTACTTTTGAGAAATGAAGAATGTAAACAACAATTTCTCTTTTGAAGGAAAAATGAGGAATTTAACAACAATTTCTCCTATCAGGAAACGAAGAATTTACGACAATTTCCTTTTCAAAAGCAAATGGATCTAATGCAGCAATGAAAATAATTTGAAATTAATTCGTCAATGATAAAGAAAAATGCTTTAAATAAACATTGAACAAAATTTCTTTCAAAGGAGGAAGAGGTAGGTAAGGTCACTGGTCAATCTGAGGTATCGGGCTCTTTAAAACACACCAAAAAACAAACTGAAAATGAATTGCAATGACAAATTCAATGGAATTTGGATGGTTTTAGGAGGAAAGACAGTCTCTAAAGAGATACAGTGCGTTGCAACGCAGGTCTGAAAGGGAGACAGTGCTATGCAAAGCACTGTGTCCAGTCCAACAATGCGTTGGGCGCAGTATAAGGAAAAATACAACTATTTAACACAATTCTAATGCAAATTTGGATTTCAAAAAGCCTAATCTTTTTGAGTAAATGCTACTAGATGAATAAACAGAGAAAATCAAAGGCAAATACGCTAAGGATGAAGGGTAAACTCCCTAGTGGAGTCGCCAATTTGTTATGTGGAATTATGAATTACGGATAAAACATTCTTCCCTAGATGTAGTGCTCATCTAGAAAAACAAGTTAAAGACTTTGCAACTAATTTTCCTAACTGTAAATAGACACACAAAACAGATCAAAGAACTTACTTGGAGTCCAAGTGCTTCCTATTTTCCTTATGTCACTCTTGCTGTGGCTTCAAATCTGAGCTAAGTCGCCAAAATATTCTTTGCAAATATGAACACTAAACAACAAAAGATAGCAATAATACGGATGTCTATTCAAGTTATTCAGTTAAATCAATAAAACATGAACCATATGCATCAAATAATAATTCATAATATGAAACACATGAGCTTATACAGATACATATGTGGGAAAGTAAGCTACAATCTTTATTAATGGATAGATGGGGAGGTTACAACCCAGTGGTTGATTTAGTGTCACCATCTCCAGCAGCATCCCAGCCTCGTCACAATGCACATTTCTCTAGCAGCATGTTACACAAATCAATTCCTCAATTGAATTTCCACCAGCATTTCTCTACTCAAATTCTTCCTTATCAAACACTAAGATCTGTGCTCAATTTATAGAGGAACTGAAGGTAGTTTTTCAATCAATGACTTTCTAATAATATGCAAGACATGTTCCCAGTCTTAGAGGTATCAAATGGACACTTGGATTTGAAGTTTGACACATGTGAACTCTTCTAGAAGGCACTGGCCAAGCGGAGATTTTGAAACAATGAGAATTTCGCTCCCAATGTGACCAACACGCCTTTGAATGTCGGGAAGTGCTTTGCAGAGCACCCTTGAATGGGGTTACTTGCATATGCAATGCACTTAGTCACTTTAGAGGCAGTTTTGGTGAGCTCTCACATGATATATTATAAACTTCAAATCTTGGAAACCTTTGCAAATGAAAGTCATGGATGATTTGTCTTGTTCTTTGTCTTAGGGCATGTAGCAACTGAAATGATAGGGAATGATAGACCCTAATCATTGGTTCTAGAGATGATGTCCAGTTAACCAGGTCATTGGGAATGGTGCCCAAATTGACCTATAACACTCTCGTACACCCTTGTTCAATCTTCCAAATTGAAGAAAATAACCGTAAATAAGCCTCTGGTCCAAGCTTCAAATCAATTTTGCTTTTCAGCTACCACCTAGTATGGATCAATTTCACTAGATTTTTTCCATCGGCCAAATTCCTATGAATTCACAAATGAAGGCATGATCTTTCATGAATTGGATATGCCTATCAATCATATCAGACCAGATCTCAAACCTTGGATTTTTTTTTGGTAAGTTATGTAGAAATTTGAATAACTGATATATTATTCACCAAGATTCTCCTGATCACACACTATTTTAGCTTCATGCACAATACAAAATCTCTTCTACCTTTGATCATCACATGCGGAAATAAAATCAATTGCATGCACACATTAAAACCACGAACAATCACACATATGAACCTTGTTTAATGAGAAGCTAAAGTGAATTAATATCTGTATGTCCATGGAGATTATCATATATTAATCATAGTATAATTCCTTTAAATATATTTCTTCTCCCTTGCTACACACTATCAAGCTAGATCTAGCAAAACACATGCTCCAATCTTTTGCCACTTGATAGCTAGCCTCTATTGCATTATCAATGCTATGGGATGGCTTCATTAAATAGATAAACCACCTGGCTTGTACTGCGCAATCCTCATGGGCTTCTCCACCTATCTGTGTGTTGCAAATAGCAACAATATAGTCACAACTGATAGTTAACCTGCTCTTTCACCTATTCTTGCACTGGTCTCCACTGAAACTGTCCATGCATTGAAGTTAACTGATGCATTCTTTAGTTGATTTATGAGTTTATAATTAGTGAATTAATTAATAATTAATTCACACCACTCTAACTAATTGTATCAATTAGTTAAACTGAATACAAATAGCTCAACTATGTTTAGATTAGTTAAACTGAATACAACTCCACTAACTTCCTCAATCAACTCCACCAAACTCTGTCACATGAGTTCTAACTGAAGTATCCATGCAATAACTCCACATAACCCTCAGGAATAGCGTAATTCCTTCTGTCAGCTCCTGTGCCACATCTGTGCACTTAACTGAAGTGCTCCAAGAGAATAAGATAATGTTTATAGTCCAAATATTATTAAGAGCTAATAATATTCGACATATCTATTTTTAGACTGGAAATCTAAAAATAGATTCCGCCCAATATGTCTAAAAATAGAAGTCCATCTATTTTTCTCGACTTGACCAACCATCCACAAATAGCATCCTGCAACTCATAGAACATGATCCATATGTCTAAAAATAGACATAGTCTAAAAATAGACTTTGCGCCAAAAATAGCCTACGGGCCCACTTAGTGAAGGCGACTCCTTTCCACTAAGCTCATCATCTTGTTGAAATCTCAACAAGTTAGGCTATTCTATTAATTCGAAAACATAAAAGTTACATATGCTACAGGCTGGGTTGGCAAGTTGCTCTTAGGCAATCCCAACCTTTGTTACACGGTTTCTAGGCTACCTCGGGGGAGGAAACCAACCTGAAAAAAACTTAAAATAGAAAATTACATTATGCGCAAAAGCACTTACATATCTAAGTAGCACAAATTAAATGGTGGCAAAAAGTCATTGATGGCAATCTTGGCAAAAAAATTGGTAGAACTATGGAGCTGCGCAGGCTTCATTTTTTATCTTCATCATCACTGTTGGGGACCTCCTCCTCAATGGGGCAAGCAGGAGCTTGTGCATCAGCTTCCACCACGTCTGCCACTATATGCCTGGGATTGTGGACCGATGCACAAAGGATGGGGGAGCCTGGATCGACGTCATCAGGGACACACGTCTAGATGCCTTTGGAATCCATCCCCCAAACCTCTGAATCCTCATCTTCCTCCTCCTGAACTGGCAGCGAGTCAGTTTTTCAGTGCTGGAGGTGCATCTGGGGAGAGATGGTGGACTTCCTTGGGCCGCGTCTTCCTCTCTGTGCAACTTGCTTTGAGCTTCTGCATTATGCTTGGGATCATGATTTTGACGCGCAAAAGTGTTGGAAGAGGAACCTTCCATCGACTCTAGATGATTATCCTCACCACGATGATATCTACCAGGGAGAGCCCCTCTTTTTCCTCATCGGATAGTTCTCTGGTGAATTTTGGGAGCCATTGCACGCAGAGGTAGGGGGGGCGGTTCAGGGAGGGGTACACAAAAGGGAAAGCAACACTGGGGCTCAGAGGGGAGGAATAGTTGGGGGGTAGGTGCGTAGGAAGGGGTGCAACAACCCAAAGGAGACTGCGCATCACGACACTAAGAATAGAGCTTCATAGCCTTCTGAAGTCAGGGAGAAGCCAGAGAAGAGTTAAAGAGGCGAAAGGCAGAGAAAACAGACTGTGTATTGAAAATGGTTGTGAGATCGTCTTCTTAAAGGGACTGGGGTGAGTGCAAGGAGGATAGAAATGAGTAGGCTTCGCATGCATATGCGTGCTATGATTGATCACCTGAGCAGGCTTGAGGGAAGGGGGATGGCTGCAATACAGGTTAATCATGGTGATCATTTATGGTGATAGATGTGAGGTGATGCTCTGAACATGGTGGGGCAGTTCCTGTCCTCTCGTCATCATTTCTGATTCTGTGAGTCTCGTGCGAGTGGCTAACAGTATGAGGATCCACATCAGGTGAGGCTCTGCATAGAGGATCTCTGCCTCCCAAGGAGTGTGGGATGTTATTTTCAAGTGTGTCAGTTCTTTCACCCGCATCCGACGGATCTCAAAACCTGGATTAACTATAGCCCTTAGCAAGCATTAGGTTTTCAATCTAGATTTCCATTGGTCTCCCAAAATCATATTTTCATGAGAGTTACCTTTTGGGTGAGTATCCCTCGAACCGTTGGCTTTGGGAATATTTTCCCTAATAATTATTTGTTTATAGGAGGCGATCTCTCCCCTCCCCATGCGAGAGGACATGTAGCAATCATGATCAAAGAAAGAAAACATCAAATAGGTATATAAACATAATATAAATGAATAGTTGTTATAAAATCAAAGTTGCAGATTAATGTGTAACAACAAAACCCTGAGATAACAATAGAAAAAAATAATAATAATAATAATTAACAACCAAATTATAATAGTTACTCATCATAGGGATAGTCGTTTGAAATATTTTTAATTTTTTTTCAAAATTTTTATTATATTTAAATTTTATAATTTTAATAATGTTCTAATTTTTTTTTTTTATTAATATGAATTTGTGATAGCTTGCTTGGTACAGGAAAACTTGTCCTTTTCCCTTTTATCCCACTTGTATAATGTATCCTTTTTTACCATCTCCTGTATAGGTTTCATGATCTGAGCATAATCAGAGATGAGCTTGTAGAAAAAGTTGATTTTCCCCAAGAAGGACTGCATAGCTTTCTTACTCACAAGGAAAAGAATCTGCATAATTTCTTTGACCCTCTCAGGGTCTAATTTAATCCTACTTTTCACAATAATATGGCCCAAGAGGTTACCCTCGGACACTGCAAAAATTCTCTTCTTAGGATTAAGTGATATCCTATATTTATGACATCACTCGAAAATTTTCCTCAAATGGCATGAGTGGTATGATCTCTTCTTGGAAAACACCATGACATCATCAATATAGACCACTACGCTCTAACCAATCAATCTGTGAAATGTCATGTCCATTGCATGCTGAAATTTCACACTGGCATTAACTAGTGCAAATGGAATTCTTCTGAATGCGAACGTGCCCCACTTCGTGTGAAAAGTTGTTTTAAGCTTGTCAGACTCTGAGACCAAAACCTAGTTGTAACCTGAATAACTATCCAGAAAAGAGAACATTTCTGACCCCGATATTGTTTGCAGTATTTGTTCCATAGACGACACTAGGTATTTATCTTTGTCCAAGGTGTGTTTCAAGTTGCAGAAATCAACACACAAGCAAATTTCCCCGAACTTCTTTCTCACTGGGACTAGATTCGATACCCAGGTTGAGAGTCACACTTTATAAATGATCCGAGCATCCAACAATTTTCTCAACTCTTTTTGAATCGGAGGCTCAAGCGTCAAATGTACCTTTAATAACTTTTGTTGGAAATTCTTGGCCCCTTCTTTGATTGGAATAACATGTTGGACTATTCTTGTGTCATAAGTTTTGAGCTCGGCATATGTCCACGTGAATACATCTTAGTACTTCTCGAATAGGTGGATGAAGGCTTGTCGCTCTTGTGGTGTGAAACAAGTACTGAGATTGACAAACTTTAGATCATTTTCTTGTGCGACATCGTTGAACAATTAGCTTTTGCGTTAATTGGCCCTCTAAAGCTGTTTTGCAAGTCATACATCTTTTCCAATGATACCATGCCTTTCGGCATGGGGTTCTCTATATTTGTGTGAGATACATCCTGCAATGGTCTTTTGTGCTCGTCTTGAATATGTAAGTGTTCGCCATAAAGTGCAGTATCTATTGGTCATCATTTAAAACACATTAGTTAGTGATGTTGTCAAGGATGGATGGTTTATAAATAATTTCTACAGAAAAACTGTCGCTAAGCGGTGATAACCTAGCAACAACATTTGATAACGCATCTGCAACTGCATTACGCATTCTAGGAACAAAAGTAATATTGAAAGCTTGGAAATGCGAAATCAAACACCATACCTCTTGTTGGTAACCTTTCAGATGAGGTGACACATAATGTATAGTATCACATACATGTCGTATGGAAATTTCCGAGTCACCTATTGCTTTGATAATTCCAACATTAAGGTCGATGACCCATTGTAAGCCCAATATGAGTGCTTCATATTCTGTGGTTTTGTTCATGAACTCAAATTCCAAGCAGTTGGAGATCAAATTTTTTCTCTATCGTGGATCTACTAAAACACAACCAACTCCAGAGCCCTCCTGTGTCTTTGAACCATCTTCATATTCTGGGGGTGTTGTTGTTGATGTACCAAGTCTATATGTTGTGTTTCCATCAATTCCACTTCCTTAAGGTCACCTAGGAGGTTGAATCTCATTAAAGTAGCCTTTCGTCGCATATTTACCACAACTGGTCGGTTGATTGGGTAGATGTGGGAAGGGGGTGTTACATAGCTAGCCTTTACCTTTCCCATTATGTGTTTGCACCCCCAATCCCTTGGTTGACGACAAAAATTCACTATCCTTCCCTATGACTCTTCAAGTAGTGATAAATATTTTGAAAATGTATTACCTATTGTTCCAAAATAGTAGCAAGATATTTATTCTCCCAATCTTTCAGCATCTTGACTAGCAATTGTTCCTCATGGTTTAATGTCTTCAGGTCCTCCTCAACCTCCATCTATAATCCTCCCTAATTTGAGGTGACCTCTAAAGATGAATCTTCCAAAGGTGATTTAGGAGCCTTCCAATTGACATGTGCTTGGGCCTGAGACTCCTTTACCTGTTCATCTGAATTCATAATATCATCAAAGAGTTCTACTTCTTCCATAGGATTTGAAAGGACTACTAATTGATTGAGATTTGGTTTTTTCTTAGCAGTCAGACTCCATGTTTTGGTTGGCCCCTACACAGTCTTAGGATTTTTTCTTCTAACTGCCACTGTGTGAAAGCCATCACATCTAACCTTTGGCTCATCAACCCTTTGATCCACTTGGAGAGTTGGAAAATCATGAAAGAGGTGCCCATACTCATGGAATTAGTGGCATTGAAACAGTATGTGCTCATAATCTAAGGGCTAGCTTTATGTCTCATCTCGAAAAGACAACTCAATGTATTCAAGGAGATGCTGAGATATTTTCATATATACATAGATTTTGGCTTATGAAATATATCGACCCTTCTTGGTTACTTTAGAAATTTTCACAAAAGATGTTATTGCATTGCTAGTCCCTTCCAGAATTAGGGGTTCCCAAAAATTTTTGGAAGTCCAATCAATCTTTACCCATAATGGGGTTGCCAGAAATGATTCTGTCTTTAGATTATCTCATTCCTCCCAGTAATTAATAAAGAGGCCCACATTGTTGTAGAAATAAGGGCCACTCTCGTACACCCTCATTCGATCTTCCAAATTGAAGAAAAGAACCGTAAAGAAGCCTCTGGCTTCAAGCTTCAAATCAATTTGGCTTTTCAGCTTGTTGGCAATATGATGCAGAGTGTTGTCCTTGATGGCAACCTACTTGATAAAGTTGATGGCAACCTACTTGATGAAGTTGTCCTTGATGGAAACCTACTTGATAAGTTGCCTATGATAAGCAACCTATGTGTTAAAGATGTAAGAATGATGTATCTCCATCAATGCCAAAAGAGGAGCACTTGAAATAGAAACAAAGAAAAGTGAAAATGAAATATGAAGCTGAGGCAGTTTTAGAAGGGTTAGTTGATTGGAGATCTGGAAAGGCAACAGAGACATCAGAGAAAACAGTGGCAGAGGAATTGGCATCTGAAACAGTAACTAGGAACAGAGAAAAGAAATGTAGCAAAGAAGAACAAAGACAGAGTGCATCTACAGTTTGAGCTACAGAGAGCAGTATCAGTCAAGGAGCAGGGACAAGCAGTGAATTGAAAGTTGTCCAGAGACAGTATAGGAAGAAAAAGGCCATCAAACAGAAAAAGGTTCTGCATTCTCTGTATATTCTTGATAGAATTCAGAAGGAAGGATAGTTGAGTCCCTGAGAACAACTATGAATCATTATCTGTAAACATCATAAACCCTGTGGCAAGGATTCAAAATTAAAGATTTAGTGTATAAATTGAAGGAATTAATGGTTGCAAAGATATGATGATTGTAGCATAGTACAATGATCAGCTTGCGGAATCAAGAACTTGAATGTAGAAGCAGAACTGTGACAGGATAGGAAGCAGAATTGAAGACAGAGTGACATTGTGTTGTGTCAAGGTCGGAAGGCAGCAACCGGTGTAAAGAATGAATGTTAAAAGACTCAAACGAAAATTGTGAACAGAGCGTTAAATTTAGCAATGGATCTGTAATAAAAGGCAAAACATTAAAGCACAAATTAATTATAATAATACATTTAAAAGGTGACGGAACCCTGCGTGGAAGAGCGGAACCATGACTGAGTGAACAGTGAAGGTGGTTTACGGTTTTCATCGCACCACCTATGCGAAGTAAGCAGTATTTCCTGGTTGAGGAGCGATTCCATAGAGTGCTCGACACGCGTCCCTGTACGACTTCACAAAACCACTTTTCACTGTGCACCATCGCGCGTTATAGTTCGACCCAGGACGCCCAGCGATATCGTTGAGCGTTGTTGATCTGGGAAGGGGTCATCAGACGGTCATCATTTTTTGAAGGTGCACGAAGATTAACATAGGTACGGTGGACCATCGCACGTTAACGTTCGGCATCGAAGGTCAAGCGATATGCATATACGTCGTTGATCTGGAAGCTTGCTAATCTAACGGTGATCGGACGCTGAACTTGCGCGAAATTTACTTATGGTACCGTGCGCATATTTGATTGGCTGTTGACTATATTTGTGGGCCCGGGGTCAAAGGTTTACCATATTGTTTGAAAGCGTTAAAATGCGAAGGGTTAACTTTAATCCTAAAGTTCTGTTCAAAGTTATAAATATATTTATTTATCAATTTGTTCAAATTGATAAATAAATTAAAAAGAAATCAAAGAGGTACGTAAGGGTGGTAAATGAAAATACTGTCAAAGGAATACCATAAGCAATTGAATGGTTTTGACCCAAGGTTTTAAAAAGGCGAAAACTATATAAGGTGATGAGAATCATGAAGAACTGTGTGCATGCGAAAGGGTTGATAATAAATGAATCTCGTTTAGAGATATCTGTATGAATGAACTTTGATATATCTGAATCTATGGTGCACCTGTGAATATGATTGATCAAGATCTCTAGATCAGATGATGATTGATTCATGGTTTAATCAACTGACGAAATCATGAAGAACATGTGCATATGTAAGGGTGGTGAATGAATAAAGTTCTCGAAGGAATATCTGCATGGGCGAACTCTGTTCTTAACTGATAAATCTGAATCTACAATGCACCCATGGATATAATGATCTGACAATGATGAATCTCTGGTTTGAACGACGGACGAAATCATGAAGAACTGGTGTAGATTATCGCGAAATGAATAAATCGGTAGCTGAAATTATCGCCATTCAATGAAGCGTGGATCCAGTATGAAAATTGATGAAGCGATCCACGATAGATCTAAGTCGAAGCCTTGATAATGAGTTACAGCTCCCTTGAGTGATGGGCGGTAAGCGAAATGGGGGAGTCGTAGCTCCTTCGGAGAGGGCAGTAAACAAAGAGGAGTAGTAGCTCTCTAGTTCAATCTTTAGCATTAGTCACGGGTGTATTAAAGGTTGGACAAGCCATGCATTAATGTTTTATATCAAAGAGGAAAATGTTCCAAAAAGTTGGTCGAAAAGAGATAAGGTAGTGGAGTTCGCATGTATTAAAGCCAATGGGTAAATAACGCGAAGGGTGGAGTGTAAAACCATAAGTAAACAGGAGGTATAAAATTAAAGGGGACACAGCACTAAACACATGACCGATGTATTAAAAGGAGCCGCTGCCACATGAGAAAAGCACGTGGGGAAATTCCGAGGGGGTCGAGCAGCGGGGAAAGGACGAGGTCCATACCCCCGCGGAATGGTGACACGTAGCGTGGGGACTCAACGCTAGAAAGGAGGCAATACGAGGTTGCTGCGTGGCGGTGACATGGCAGACCATGAGGTGGACCTTCTCGGTCGGGGAAATTCACGTGTTTATCTGCTGCAGGAATCACACGTTGCAAGGGTTGGTCAGCATATACGCAGGTAAAAGGTAAGGTAAAGTTTATTAGATCAACTGGTACTGAGACCCGTACCAGCCTTAAACCTGACACGAGGCGCTCACCTACACCCTTACAACCCCAATCCCTGCGCGCCACGTGTCTTAGTGTCAGTGTCCTTACGACACTCGCCTTCAGTCATCCTCCTCACCCGCCCTTTTAGCTCTAACGGTCTGCTCACTCTCGTGTTTCACTCCAGTAAAAGGACGCAGGTTACTATCCACGGCAAATACCAAGTAGGGAAGAGCGCCTGATCTACCCCAGTCACTGTCAGGGTTCCCTGCGTCGCTTTCTCGAGCATTGTCACCCTCTGTTCAGGTATTCCATTCTCCATTTTCCCTCTGTTTCCTTTCTCTTTTTCGAATTCTTAAAATGTCAGCCATGGGGAGGGGAACGCCCAAGAAGAACAAGCCAGAAACTCCCCAAGTCCGTGAGTCTAGGAACCCCCCTGGTTTTGAACCCCTCTATGACTTGCAATCTGGTATCTGCGACCCGAAATACCCTTTTGACATACGCAGTATCAAACCTCTGCTTTTCGGCCGCCATTGCAAGAATGCAGACCGTTTCCGAGTTGTTGTGTCGGGCTTCTACCACCAAATCACCCCCCAAGTCCATTCTTGTGTTGATTTCATCACCTGGCTCAGAGATGCGTCTGATGTACATCAGGGCGCTTTCATTTCCCCTCAGGGGAATAAGGTTTTCTCCCTTTCTCCCGATGTCATCAGACAGGCCCTCCGTTTCCCTGTCAGCGACACATATATCAGCTTCAAAGATGAAACCTTGGTAACCCAGTTCAACAAACAGCCGAGGGAATCCTGGCGTGCCTTTATATCTTCTATAACCGTCGACCATGCAACTGCCCTCCCTACATTAGAGTCGTTTTCACTAAGTTTGTTCGTCGAAGAGGTTTGACCTATTCTCTCTCTCATTGCTGGCCTTTTGGGAATAGGGAGCCCAGAAGACATTTCTATGGTATGCGTACGCTTCTTATGGCTCATGTCACAGAATGGGGTTGTCTTGGACATTCCTGGTTTCCTCTCCTTGACCATCCTAACCCAATTCCAAGAGCTCTCTGAAGTCGCCGAGGTTATTGAGAGAGGGAAGAGAAAGAACTATGGCTAGAAAGGATGTTGAAATGGAGATTCTAGAGCCAAAGCAGGCCTACAAGCCAGGTGGGATTCGCACAGCTGCCAGACGGCTGAAGCGTCAAGTGGAGCCAGCTCATTGCCAGCACAACTGTTTACAGCCAGAGCTGAGATTGAAGTACTGGAGAAACAAGCATTCACGGCCAGACAAAAGATCGCAGAATTGGAGAGCTCCCTGGCCGAAAATGCCAGAATAGTCGAAGGGCTGCAGAAGGAAGTTGAGCACGAGAAAAAGGTCACGGCTGAGCAGCAGAAAACCATTGCTGACATGAGAAGTCGAGCAAAGGGGAACCTTACCCTTCTCGAGGCCAGAAGCATAATCTGGTCAGACATAATCACGGCTATAACCGAGCAATGGGAGTTTTTGACAATGATAGGAGAGCTCAAGTCTACTTTTCCCTATCTCAGTAGAAAGTTGCAGGAGGCGGGGGTTAATTTGCCTAACAGAGCTCAACATGCTGGGGATTACATCTCATTTCTTTACGCGTTAAGGGCAAACGACTTGGAGAAACACGGTATCTCCAGCCGATTTACAGAGGTCATCGAATGTCATAAGATCATCAATAAGGAGAAGGCCCGAGCAGCAGCTTCAAGAGCCCTTCAACGGGTGGGAGACAGTGTCGAACGGTTTGACGAGGTATGGGATGAAATCACAACAGCTGGACTCCCTTCTTGCTGGGAACTGACCGCCCCTGCCGTGCTTTTGCCTCTGGACCAATACACAGCGCGTTTGCAAATAGAAATAGATCGGACTGACCTACAGATGGGAAAAGCGACTCAGCTCAAAGCTGATACAATTGTTACGGTCCTTCAAAAGGAGTTTAATCTCCTTTACATGATCAGGCACCGACTCCCTACTGAGGCAGGTTTGCACACTCTCAGCGAAGCCTTCATCGAGGTGGAGGGGCTCTCAGCAATGCCCGAGCCAACTGTGGAGAGTCAGCAGAGACTGACACAGTTTATGAGTCAGCATACCAGTTCATCTGCTAACATGCCTCCGCCTGAATCTGCAACTGCTTCCACTCAGCCTCGCCAGTGATTTTTCTGTTAACTCATGATATGGTCTTAACGGCCTATTTCACTTTCATTTAGTTTATTTCTTTTAAAGTTTCAAGTGGGTTGTTTTCCCCCACTCTTGCATTTTACTTTTTACACCAAACATTTTTTTAAATTTCTGTTTTGAAAATGGCCTGGGGCCTGTTTACACATGATGGGAGGCTTGATTCCCCATCATGAAATTTTGTTGTTATGAAAATGACATCTAACAAATTTTTCCCATGTGAAGAAGATATTTTCCCAAAATGTCTTCTCGCTGAAATGGGGGGAATCCTATATAAGGTAGATCAAAGAAGAAAGAAGGGTTCCAAAATTTTGAGAAAAAGTAACTGTCTAAGATTTTCTTAATTGGTTATTTTGTGAACGTCCCAATATGCATGCAAAGAGCCCATAGGGCCTCAATGAAAAGGAGTTTTGTTTCGGATAAGGATTATGGCTTCGATTAGTCGCAGTGTGTTATTCTCTCTGGTGTGTTGTAGTGTTGTTATTCATTTTGTTTATATCCATATATCTGGTATTACATTCTGGAATGCGAGTTGCTGGCTGCTTTCTGTTATGAATTTATCCCTGTGGATACTTATTTCATTAGCTCCTCGGCACTTTAAATATGGCTCAGGTGTAATATGTTGTTCCATTCTCATCCCATTCACATTTCTGCTATATTGAATGTTATGAAGTATTATTTACGAATGTGGTTATCATGTATGGATTCTTAACGTTGAAGCCCACTACATGTTAATGTATGTTTCTGAATACTGTCTTTATAGCAGTTAATATTTCCTTTCTTCTACATTCTCAGTAGATACCTTTTATATCATCCTTCTCTGTGAACTATTCGAGAATCCAGCCCTTGCTACAAGCAAACGGTCTTGGAATTGTCTTGTGCATTTATGTTGGGACTTAATATCTTGCTTATTCAGAATTGTCTCTTCAGCTTTAAGCTTCTGAAATATTGGATACCACTGAAATTTTAGTTTTCTCATTTGAAAAGAAATAGTCCGAGAGCTTGGTCTTGATGAGATCCTTCTCACTACATAATCATGTCTCTATGCTATATAAGATGTCCTAGGCACTGGTCTATGGCAACTCTAGGCTGTCTCTAGGAGTTACAACGGCTCCCTTCCAGGAGAGGTTGGTAAACGAGAGAAGGTTGTAGCCTTCTGCAGGTGGGTGCCTGCGTGCTAGTATAAGTCAGCACCAGCATATATTGTAAGAAGTTTTCTCTATAATAAATATTGAAGACTGAGATTACAGTAGCGGTGGTTTTCTCCCAAATTGGGTTTCCACCTTAAATCCTGTTGTTCATATGTGTTGTTTATGTTTGATGGTTTGTTCTATTATTTTTGTTCATGCTTAATGCTTATCTGATGCAATGCTCTAAGTAAAGACATAATAAGATATTTGGACATACATGTTGGATGCAGTACTGTAACATATGGTTTTAAGAGAAAGAAAAGAAAAATTGTTCAACCCTAAATACTGATTCACCCCCCCCCTCTCAGTATTTTTCCCAACAATTGGTTTCAGAGCAGGGCCTTCTGTAGAATCTTGATCGCTTGAAGGAGATCCGTCACAATGGGAAAGAAGCAAAAGAAGAAGGCTACTCAAAGAAAGGAGATATCTCAGAGAACATGTGCAGTAGAAAATGAAGAAGATGGAACAGGTAATGATTGTTGTTCTTGTGATTCACTTCCTTGTGCATGCAATAGTGAAGATAGTGGAAGTAATGTTATGGATCTAGAAGAGGTTCTCAAGATTAAAGTTGAAGATCGACTAAGATTATTTAATGAGAGAGGATCTATCTAGAATAAATGGACAGATAAACAAGTATCAAAAGTTGTACGATGAAGTAACCAATCACAACAAAGGACTTGAAGCGGAAATCATCTCTCTGAAAGCAGATCTCGAAGCATCAGAAAGGAAGAATGAAGAACTTCTACAATCATTTGAAGAAGAAGGACTTGAAGCAGAAATCATCTCTCTCAAAACCGATTTGGAAAAATCAAATAAGAAGAATGAAGAACTCTTACAAACTTTTGAAGAACAAGAAAATGGGTTGAAAGAAGAGATTTTAAAATTGAATGATCAAGTAGAAGAAGGAAGAAGGGTCGAAGAAAGTATGAAGAAGCAATGCCAAAGATTGGAGGTTGAGGTAAACATTTTAAAAAGTAAATTAGAGGAAAAGGATAAACTCTTGAGGTTTCAAGATAGTACTAAGATTTTGGATAATATTCTTAGTAGTCAAAGGTCTCCTTCTATTAAATTTGGTATTGGTTTTCATGAAACTGTTAAAGTAGAATCTAGTTCACAAGAAAGTGCTAAAGATTCAAAGGTTATCAATGCAAAACCTGAAATATTGAAAGAGACAAAATATCAACCGAAAATCATGAACTCTCAAATGAAATTATTCAATAATGTTGAATGCTTTAAGTGTCATAATTATGGGCATGTTGCAGCCAATTGCAGAAGCAGATTGTTTCAGTCACAAACAAACAGATTCCACATAGAAAGGTACTCAGGTTTCTTTAAGGGATTTTTTTTTCATGCAGCAATTTTGGTCATAAAGCAGTTGATTGCAATAGAAGAAAGAATAGAAAAACACATTATGATCCTTATGCTTACTTTTTTGGTCACACAAGATGTTATGCTTGTAACAAGTATGGACATGTAGAAAAAGAGTACAGGATGAATAGATCTGAGAAATTGGATAATTTCCAGCACACAATAAGAAATTTCAAGCAAAGCTAGAAAAGGAAGGAGGACCGGTCAAAAACGTAGGGGATAATAATCCTACTGCAGTCTTCCGTTTCTAAAGCTTACTTCTCATAAAGACTGCAGGGGTGATGTGAGATACATTATAGGATTCAATAATGTATCATCATAAGGGGAGCAATGTATGAAGATTCCCATGGCTGGTTTGGTAATTCTGGATATGTTTATTTCTAACAGTGCATCTGATGTGAAGAAGACAGGTACAGGTGGCATAAGTTCAGGGGGAGATGGAGTTGTGAATTTTTCTATACTTCACTTCCTATACGCAAGTTTCATGAACTAAAGCCACATATACATGCGAGTTCCAATGGAGACAGAAGCTCTGCTGATATGATAAAAAAATACTTGACTTTGAAGATGCAGCACAGTGTCAGGAGGAGCATTAGCCTTGCTAAGAGTAATGCATTATTGGCATTATGATGGTAACATATATCCTTCTACATCATATAGAAATGATGTAGACAGTGAACCCAATGAAGAATCCGAAGAAGATTTATCTGAAAAAGCTCCATCCAGATATGTTCAAAGGAATCATCCAGAATCTCAAATTTTGAGAGAAAAGGGATCAGGTGTACAAGTAAGAAGGACTCTTGTGGGATCCTCTAAGCTATCTGGTATTTCCATCCACTTGTGAACCACACAATGTCATTGGAACAAAATGGATGAGAATGGGGATGTTATAAGAAATAGAGCTAGACTTGTTTGCAAGGGGTATGCTCAACAAGAAGGTATAGACTTTGAAGAAACTTTTGCTCATGTAGTCAGACTTGAAGCCATAAGAATGTTCCTTGCCTTTTTCAAGCTTCCAACAAATCAAAGTTTATCAAATAGATGATAAACCTGCTTTTCTCAATGGTGATCTAGAAGAAGAAGTTTATATAACAACCAAAAGGATTTATTTTGGGAAATGATGAAAAACTTGTTTGTAGACTTAAAAAGGCTCTATATGGACTCAAACAAGCTCCAAGGGCTTGATATTATCATCTTGACAAATATCTTCATCAACAAGGATTTTCAAAAGGGTCTGCTGATAGCAACTTATACACAAAACTGAAAATGGCAAACTATTGATTGTGGTTGTATATGTTGATGATATCATTTTTGGAAGTAATGAAGAGTCTATGAGTCAGAAATTTGTTTCTGATATACAGCAAGAATTTGAAATGTCTTTACTTGGGGAACTAACATTCTCTCTTGGCTTGCAAGTGCAACAAGCAACAAATGGCATATTCTTATCACAAGCAAAATACCTCAAGCAATTCCTGAAAATGTATGGCATGGAGGAGTGCAAATGATATATGGTTTCCCATAATGAGATCATGGATAAGCCCTGATTGTTTCTTTGCTGAAGAGTATCTTCTATTTTTACACATGGATAAGATGGAAGTCTTATGATTCGGAGATAAGGACAGATCATGCAGAATTTGATGCTGATGATTTTTGTCATGGTTGAGACCTTCTATACATAATTCCTACACTTGATACATCATGATTATGAAATAAATATAAACCATGAAGATCTTGGTGATAACAGATCACATGAATGATTACTTGACACAAATTGTCTATTGAAGAAGTTTTTCTGGTATGATAATTCCTCTTGAGAAGAATATGTTGATGTGGAAAAGAGCCTGAAGGCTTGGTTACTGATGTACTTATGCTACAACTGTTGGATGACACTTGAAAACACAACAGTGGTGCTGTTGGGTACCTCTGGTGGTGTTTCTGCTCTTATAATTCTGTTTTACTCTCTGATGTTTTTGATGAAGATGCCTTGATGATTTTATGGTGAAAGTGTTCAGGATGAACAAGCTAAGGGGGAGCTTTGGTCTTATAAAAGGGATGCAGTATTGGCATTCTAATTATTTGTTGTGGTCTGAGATTCCTTGGTCTTGATTGTATAAGTTATAATGTGATGAAAAGGTCATGTTGAGACCTATGATGTAATATTCAGTCATGTGTAAACCCACTTGGTTGGGTACTTGTGTCACATATGTAAATCCACTTGGTTGGATCATTGATGTAAGTTTGAGTTCTTGGTGATAGGAAAGGTCATAGAGTCATGTACTTCATTGAATATTATGTTTGAAGATTCAGCATGAACTTAGGGGGAGCATGGTAACTTCAGTACAAATCAGATCTATAGAGCTCTTCTTTCTACAAGAGAAGAAAAACCTTGTTTGGTTTTGACCCACCCTTTGCCCTTGATGTCAAAGGGGGAGAGTATCATGGTGTTTGAATAATGATTATAATCAATGTATCTATCTGTTATGGTGATCAAACACCATCATGGTTGCCATCAAGTCCAAAGGGGGAGATTGTTGGCAATATGATGCAGAGTGTTGTCCTTGATGGAAACCTACTTGATAAAGTTGATGGCAACCTACTTGATGAAGTTGTCCTTGATGGAAAACTACTTGATAAGTTACCTATGATAAGCAACCTATGTGTTAAAGATGTAAGAATGATGTATCTCCATCAATGCAAAAAGAGGAGCACTTGAAACAGCAACAAATAAAAGTGCAAATGAAATATGAAGCTGATGCAGTTTTAGAAGAGTTAGTTGATTGGAGATCTGGAAAGGCAGCAGAGACATCAGAGAAAACAGTGGCAGAGGAATTGGCATCTGAAACAGTAACTAAGAACAGAGAAAAGAAATGTAGCAGAGAAGAACAGAGACAGAGTGCATCTACAGTTTGAGCTACAGAGAGCAGTATCAGTCAAGGAGCAGGGACAAGCAGTGAATTGAAATTTGTCCAGAGACAGTATAGGAAGAAAAAGGCCATCAAACAGAAAAAGGTTCTGCATTCTCTGTATATTCTTGATAGAATTCAGAAGGAAAGGTAGTTGAGTCCATGAGAACAACTATGAATCATTATCCGTAAACATCATAAACCCTATGGCAAGGATTCGAAATTAAAGATTTAGTGTATAAATTGAAGGAATTAATGGTTGCAGAGATATGATGATTGTAGCATAGTACAATGATCAGCTTGCGGAATCAAGAACTTGAATGTAGAAGCGAAACTGTGACAGGATAGGAAGCAGAATTGAAGACAGAGTGACATTGTGTTGTGTCGAGGTCGGAAGGCAACAACTGGTGTAAAGAATGAATGTTAAAAGACTCAAACGAAAATTGTGAACAGAGCGTTAAATTTAGCAATGGATCTGTAATAAAAGGCAAAACATTAAAGCGCAAATTAATTATAATAATACATTTAAAAGGTGACGGAACCCTGTGTGGAAGAGCGGAACCATGACCGAGTGAACAGTGAAGGTGGTTTACGGTTTTCATCGCACCACCTATGCGGAGTAAGCCGTATTTCCTGGTTGAGGAACGATTCCATAGAGTGCTCGACACGCGTCCTTGTACGACTTCACAAAACCACTTTTCACTGTGCGCCATTGCGCGTTATAGTTTGACCCAGGACGCCGAGCGATATCATTGAGCGTCGTTGATCTGGGAAGGGGTCATCGGACAGTCATCATTTGTTGAAGGTGCGCGAAGATTAACACAGGTACGGCGGACCATCACATGTTAACGTTCGGCATCAGAGGTCGAGCGATATGCATATACGATGTTGATCTGGAAGCTTGCTAATCTAACGGTGATCGGACGCTGGACTTGTGCGAAATTTACTTATGGTACCGTGTGCGTATTTGATTGACTATTGACTATATTTGTGGGTCCGGGGTCAAAGGTTTACCATATTGTTTGAAAGCGTTAAAATGCGAAGGGTTAAATTTAATCCTAAAGTTCTGTTCAAAGTTATAAATATATTTATTTATCAATTTGTTCAAATTGATAAATAAATTAAAAAGAAATCAAAGAGGTACGTAAGGGTGGTAAATGAAAACATTGTCAAAGGAATACCATTAGCAATTGAATGGTTTTGACCCAAGGTTTTAAAAAGGCGAAAACTATATAAGGTGATGAGAATCATGAAGAACTGTGTGCATGCGAAAGGGTTGATAATAAACGAATCTCGTTTAGAGATATCTGTATGAATGAACTCGATATATTTGAATCTAGGTGTACCCATGAATATATTTAATCAAGACTTAGGATTAGATGATGATTAATTCCTCGGTTTAATCAATCGGGACCAAATCATGAAGAAATATGCATACGTATGGTGAATGAATAAAGTTCTCAAACCTCTCAAGGAATATTCGCATGGCCTATGGGCGAACTTTGTTCTTAACTCGATAAATCTGAATCACGATGCACCCACAGATATAATGATGGTATGTCTGATGAGAATCTCTGTTTGAGCATTTTCGATCAAATCATGAAGAATCTGTGAGTGTACCGAATGAATAAATCTGTCCGCAAGGTATGTCGTGTGTAAACCGGTGGATCTAGTATGAAAATTGATGAAACGCGATCCGCAGTAGATCTGAGGTTGAAGCCTTCCGCAAGGGGGTTGTAGCTCCCTTCGGGTTGATAGCCGGTAAACAAGAGTAGGGGGTAGTAGCCCCTTCCAGAGAGACTCCAAATCATAGAACAGGGGGTAGTAGCTCCCTTCCAGGAGAGGCTGGTAAACGAGAGAAGGTTGTAGCCTTCTGCAGGTGGGTGCCTGCGTGCTGGTATAAGTCTGCACCAGCATATATTGTAAGAGGTTTTCTCTATAATAAATATTGAAGACTGAAATTACAGCAGCGGTGGTTTTCTCCCGAATTGGGTTTCCACTTTAAATCCTGGTGTTCATATGTGTTGTTTATGTTTGATGGTTTGTTATGTTATTTCTATTCATGCTTAATGCTTATCTGATGCAATGCTCTAAGTAAAGACATAATAAGATATCTGGACATACATGTTGGATGCAGTACTGTAACATATGGTTTTAAGAGAAAGAAAAGAAAAATTGTTCAGCCCTAAATACTAATTCACCCCCCCCTCTCAGTATTTTTCCCAACACAGCTACCACCTAGTATGGATCCATTTCACTAGATCTTTCTCCATCGGCCAAATTCCTACGAATTCACAAATGAAGTCACGATCTTTCATGAAATGGATATGCTTATCAATCATCTCATACCATATCTCAAACCTTGGATTAACTGCAGCCCTTGGCAAGCATTAGCTTTTGAATCTGGATTGCCACTGGGCTCCCAAAGTCATGTTTTCTTGAGAGTTACCTTTCGGGTGAGTATCCCCCGAACCATTGACTTTGGGAATATTTTCCCTAATTACTATTTGATTATAGGAGGTGATCTCTCCCTTCCCCACCCGAGAGGACATGTAGCAATCATGATCAAAGAAAGAAAAAATCAAATAGGTATATAAATAGAATAGAAATGAATAGTTGTTACAAAATCAAAGTTATAGATTAATGTGTAGATAAAAAACCCTCAACAATAACCAAAAAAAAAAAATGAATTACAGCTTTTGTGATCCATAGTAATTTTCCAAGAATCTTTCGGCTGTAATCACATGAGACAGAACTTTGTCGAGTCGTTTCGAACCAACCAGTGTGGTTCATATTCAAGACAAGCTGATTAACAACCAAATTACAATAGTTACTCATCATAGGAACATAACTTTGTCTACTCGTTTCAAACCAACCAGTGTGATTCATCTTCAAGACAAGATTATCAACCAAATTACAATAATTACTCATCATAGGAACATAACTTTGTCGACCCGTTTCGAACCAACCAGTGTGGTTCATCTTCAAGACAAGATTAACAACCAAATTACAATAGTTACTCATCATAGGAACATAACTTTGTCGACTTATTTCGAACCAACGAATGTAGTTCATCTTCAGAACTAAATTAACAACCAAATTACAATAGTTACTCATCATAAAAACAATTGTTTAAAATATTTTTAAATTGCTTTCAAAATTTTTATTATATTTAAATATTTAAATTTTATAATTTTAATAAAGTTATAAATTCTTTTATCAATATGAATCTAAAATTTTGAAATCAGTGTCTTTAAACTACACTCAAAACTATAATACAAAACGAATCGTGACTCTCAATATTTGCCAGAATTTACTCCATAGGCCCAAAGCACCTTATGGGGCCCACCAGCCTCCTGAGATATTTTCTTCTACTAAAAGTAGCATAGTTATCTCCAGAATAGGGGATGAATCATCGACCCTCCAATTTCTGCACTGCCTTAAAAATGACAAGTCAGCTGCAATTGGACACGTTGCTTCGAGTCAGTCGATGCCTCACATAAATATACACAAGATAGTATGGACGACTCAGCGTGTGTCCAGCCACGTGTTCAAATGGCATATGAGGTCGGAGAGTCCACGTGGTCAGCTTCAGTCAGAGCCGGGCAATTAGACAGCGTCTCTATTTTGGTGACGTGTGTCGCGCCACCGGATAAGAACTAAACGAAAATACAAGTAACGGATATCATAATGTCTCAATCCATTTACGTTAATAATCAATTCAAAATAGCTTAGAAGTTTTAGGAATTTTTGGTTTATGTTTTCTATTTAGTTTTAATTATGGGAATATATTTAGTTTTGATTGGATTGGTTTCTAGTTAGAGAATTGTTAAAAGGTTGGCTGGAATAAAATAATAATTGAAATACAAAAAACAAAAATAATTCAGGGAATATATTTAGTTTTGATTGGATTGGTTTTTAGTTAGAGAATTGTTAAAAGGTTGGCTTGAATAAAATAATAATACAGAAAACTAGTATTATCATAAATTATTTTTAATCTTATCTATAATTTCAATCTCCTATTTCAATTTAGTAATTTTTTAAATTCAAAAAATAATTAAAACAGAAAACTAGTACTACCATAAATTATTTTTAATCTTATCCTATAATTTCAATCATTTCAATCATTAGTTTTTTTAAATAATAAATTTGATAAAAATAATTTTTTAATCTTATCTCTAACAATATAATTTTAATCATATTTAATCATTTCAATTTTTTAATATTTAAAATTTCAGTTTTTAATCTTAGTCCTATACTTTCAATGGGCAGAGAGTAAATAGCTCATTAGCAAAGCTCAAAAACCACAGAGCCCAAACTCCAATAGCGTCCAGGCTTCTTTTGATAATAAATTTGAAAATTATATAATGTATAAAATGTTGAACATTTTTTTTCAGAAAGGTAAATCCTTTTGTATACTCCCTCCATAATCCTGCAGATTTGTATACACAGTCCACATTCCTGCAACCAAGTCGGTTGAGTGGGGAGGTGAAATGTTTGTTTGGATAAGAAGGTCATATTGTGATTTTGCTTTCAATAATGGAATGTGCTACATTCCATGGGTCAAAACATTTTTCCTTTTCGGTGGGAATAGTGCGTAATCTTATCCTTTTACTTCTTCGCACACGCACTTCTCCGGCCTTATCCACAGCCAGCGTGTTAAGTGGTTTTTTGAAGTCCGGGGTTTGGATCGTTATATATGCATATACATATCTTCTCTTCTCATAACCCACTTACCTTATTATTCCCCATTTGTGCTTTAGCTTTGCTTATCTTTCCCACGTTTGCAATAATCTCTGGTCTTAGTATTTTACTGGATTTTGGTACACCCATTCTGTACATTTAGATCGGATTGTTTTGTTAAGCTCGGATTGGGGATCAGCGTTTTTTTGTTAGAGATCATGGCTGCCATTGTTGGAAGACTTATGGGTGCTCAGGGGAATTCGTTCTTGAAAAAGAAAAATGGAGAGAAGAAAAATTCGGTAGGCAGGAGGAATGTAACTGTGATGGCTTCTTTTTCTTTCTCTGGGATGAAAGAGGAGTTTGAGACTCTAAGATTGAGTCCTGGGGCTACTGAGAAAGATGTCAAGAGTGCTTTTCGTCGCCTTGCTCTGCAGGTATACGGAATTGCCCTCTTGAAACTTATAAATTTTCTATGTCTGAAGCAAAAGAACATGTTACAGGTCACACATAGAAGTTAGACATGCGACGCTGTAAATATTAGAATGCTTGAAAGCAACTATCTCACATATTCTGAGAATTTCCAATAAATATTTTGTTCTGGCTATGTATCTGTTCATAGTAATTGTTAGGAAAAATCATGATCCATATTCAACAATAAATTTGTGGATAACATCATATTGTACAACTCATGTGTTGATATGATCTGGTTACAGCATCATCCCGATGTTTGCAAAGGAGATAACTGTGGAGTTCAATTTCAAAAGATCAATCAGGCTTATCAGGTAATTTGCTCTGTCTCTGGACAGCTTTTGTTTATTTATTTTTTCAGTTTCAATGATATTGCATGTTAGAGTATATAGCCCCTTTCTATCTTAGATGTGTCCATGTTATTGATTATGTTATTTTTGTGATAAATGTACAGACTGTAATGTCCACTTTGGCACAAGCAAAGCAACAAAATAGTTCCGAGGATTACTATATGGATGACCTGATGGGCGACGAGTGGGAAGAATGGATGGGATGGGAAGGAGCTGGAACTCTTGATTATTCCTCCCATATTAACATCTATGCATGATTATACCTTTATCATTATTTGTATTCATGTCAGCTGGCCTTGTAAATAATTAGGCCTCTCCACAATTAGGCCTCTCCATGACCATCCCCAGGTTAACCAGTTATGGCACACTTCTGAGACTCTTACCTGTAATGCTTCTCGTTCCTCTCTGTAAATTGAACTTACTCTTTTATTTGTATAGCACATTTATTTCTATTGCCTCAGCTTCTGCTCCACAAGGAGCTTTTTGACTCAGATGAGCAACAGCTTTTTGAGATATCTCAAACTTGAGGACTCATTTGCTTTCCTCAGGAGTTCTGACTTGTACATATGCTCTATTTATTTTAATCTCTCATCTTCTGGCAGGTACCTTTGGATCTCTCTCCATCATGCCAGAGGATCTGCTCTTAAATGAAGAGCTAAATATTCTGGTTGTAATTGCAATTCTATTCAATGAATGGAAACTATTTATTTGATCCAGAGATACTTTTCTCAGTGATATGAATGTTGTTCTTTCATTCCGAAATGTATTTTTCTATGTATATCATAATAAACATAGGTTCATTTATTTAACCCACAAATATTTTTATCAGTGATATGAATATTGTTGTTTCATTCCACATCGTACTGAGCAATATCAACTATGGAATTTGACAGGCAAATTGGTCATCACAGGGTGATTTACTCATTAAATACAGCCAAAGATTTTCCCCGCCCCTCGATATTATGTGTATTACGAATTGCAGAAACCATCAATTTTGACAAGTGCTGATTTACTGTTAAATTCAGCCGAAGATTTTCCTCAGCTGTCAACATTCTGTGTATTAAGAGTTGTAGAAACCATCAATTTTGATAAATATTTCAGATTTGATTCCACCCTGCTGCTCAGCATAGATTTATTGAAACAAAATATTAAATATTGACAAATTTTGCCTTCATCTACAAGAATCATCAAAAGATATTGATACTAATGTTGAATTTATAGTTTTCATGGAATATAAGCAATCTCAATTGCTTTGCATTACTGGTTTCAGAATTGCCAGAGTATCTGCTCTTCAATGAAGAACTAAATATGTTTGTTGTAATTGCAATGAATGGAAACCATTAATTTGACCCACAGATATTTTTGTCAGTGATTCAAATGCGGTAGTTTCATTCCACAAATGGACTTTTCTATGCTGCCATACTGAACATACATTTATCTTTCAGAATGCATCCTCAAGCATGATTTGTCCAGCCGTAAAGGACATGACGTATGAAAAATACGTATGATGTCATCTACGATTTATGAGTCTTCCACGTATAAAACCAATTTCACATTAGATCATGTAATTACTATGCTGCAAAAGAATTCTGTGATCTCTTAATGCACACAACCATCTTCCTAAAATTTGCTAGGAAAGACTTCAAACTTCAATAAGCGTTGGTTAAAAAAAAAAAACTCATAAAATAATTTCGAAATTTTGGTAAGAATATGAAAAATTTGGGTAGAAATTTTTGAAAATTTAGATTATAGTTGCCAAGTTTCAAGATTTTGCATGTTTAAAGATTTCTGATAATACTGAATCTATTTCTACTATAAAAAAAAATGTTTTAAACATTCTATTTTTTTTCTTTTTACCAGATTCCAACAAAAATTTACCATCCAAAATAATATGTGACATAAACAACTCCCTTCAATAAAGCTCACCTTCCATTTTCTATATATCAAAAAAGCATATTGCTATACATATACTAACGCATGTAGTGGCCTCAACCTGCCCGAAGGAAACGAGGTCTGTTGGCCACCTCAGTGAATTAAAAGCCAACCAATATTGAATTTTTTTCTCTTTATACTTGCCACTATATCTACTTTACTATGTCCATAAAAGTTATAGTTTAGCCTAAGGTTGTAAAAGCTTGCTGCAAAAATCATTGAAAGCTAATAAAAGAAAAAGCCACCCATTATAACAGTCAATAGGTTTTGCCCTAGTAGAACCCGCATATCCACTTGCCGCATTGCTTGAAGTTTTCATTCAATTCTCCCTAATTCTCAGCTCTAAGATGATACCGAAACATGGCAATTTCTTTTGATTTCATGTTTGAATTTTTGCAATTCCGAAATCAGCTAAGTGCAGCTTCCATTTCCTGCATGCTAGTCATGGCCTTCGCCAAAACACATTTGAGCTTCCAATAGGTGTTAACAGATTGATGGAAAAGGGATAACCTTCCTCTCGTATTCCCCGGATCGCAGAGGAAGTCCATGGTGGCCTCCTGCTATTTGATATCTTCTTCATCATGGTTGCCCTCTCTTTCCCAGCCTTGAATTATGTTGCAGATCTCAGTTGGGTTTCTAGCTTCATAAAGATCGAAGATATTCTCCATAGCTTCTTTTTTAGTTTTGCTTCCACGCTTACTTGGTCCCTCATTCTAAATTGATTGCTTCTGCTTCCCTTTTCCAGTTCCCTGACGTTTCCCATGTTGTCCTTTTTCCATGGTTTTGGAATGACATGCAGACCTTGACAACTCTTGTAAAGTCCTTATAAAACTGTGAGACAGTCCAAGTAACCCGACATCGTTGTAGGCCTTCCTCCACTTCCTCGGACTGCTATGGAAACTGCTTGCCAAGAACATTCCCTTTCTGCGGCTTTATTTTTTGCTTTAACCCTGTTTGAAAATGGTGCTTTTTCCAACTCTGCTCTCACAGGCTTTGTTGGCCTCCAATTTTTCCATAACCTTCCATAATGGTTGATCATGTAAGATACAGGCCTCCGGCCTTCTGCAGTATTGTATTTATGATTAGAACTGATGGACGGTCAGGTGCACGCCTCCGTGTGGCACCGGCGGCCGGTCCATTCCTTCCTCGTGGCACCGTCGGGGTTAGC
>CM076584.1:743490326-743700932 GCA_034641835.2 Pinus albicaulis | reverse complement strand
AAGTGAAGGCCCTAAGCTTCAGAAGTTTTACTATCATATATACAATAAAGCTACCAGAAGAAGGAGATTACATGGTTTAGTTTGAAGACATTTTGAGGCAACTGACCTGCTGTTCTTGAATTTTCACAAGGAAAAGCCATCCGCAAGTGGAGCTAGTGTTAGAATCCTATACCAATAGGTGTCATTTTTCATGATTGTCTTGATTGAACTATGGAATATGTTCAAACCTTTTTCTTGAGCAAAGGTGTTCCATATTCTTGAAAAACCAAAAAATCAAATAATTTAAAAAATGTAAAGAGGGTATACCCTAAAAGAAAAATCAAAGGGTAAGAAAAATAAAATGGTCAAAAAGTGAAAGAAATGAACCCCAAGCAAAAAATAGACCAAGGAAAGTGTGCAAATCCAAATGCCACTACTATTTTTTTATCTACAGTAATAAATTAATTTAAAGGGCTTAGGAATCCTTAAGCACAATCATAGAACAAGTCAAAACCGCTTAAACTTGCTGCATTATGATTTGGACTTTCATGTTATAGATTAGAGAATAAATATCTAGCCAAACAGTTTAATCTTGGCAGATAAGTAGCTAGGTAGAGTGAATAAAAGGTGCTCAACAGTTTAATCTGAGCCCTTGGATGTAATAAGGGTAGAAATAGATAGATTCATCATGTAAAAAGAAAAGATTGATCAGGGTTTGCAAGTCTAAATGCACTCTAATAAAGAAGACAAAATGGTAGTAAGTGATAGATAGGGTAGGTAGATGAAAATAAGAAAGTGTTATCTCATTAATGGTGTCGCTATATGTGAAGGCAATCATTACTCATCAAAAGTATCAAGTGTAAATATGGTCTGAAAATCATTGTGTTGGGTGTGCAGTTTGTAATCATTAACTTCCATCATTTTTCTTCCTCAAGAGTTTTACTGACTTCCTTGCTACTAAGGTAATTGGAGATCAGTGTTAGGTCACAAGGTATTTCTAATTTAGTGGACCGGACCCTCGGCCTAATGATCAAAAAGACCTAAGCACTTGAAATAATCCATCATTGTTATCTTCCATCTTTAACTTTTTCCTAAGTAAAATCCTATTTTACTTAGGAAACTGATGCAACATTCCATAAAATTCCTCAAAACAACTTGTTATTCTAAGTTTAAGTGTTGAAGATAAAATGTTGCAATTTACTTCATAAGTTATCACTTTCTTAGATGTACAAAGATGTTTTGATTTTCCTTGTCCTTTTTCATATTAACATTTGATTTTACCATATTAAATCCCTAGTGAAATCCCTTTTCCTAAGTATATAACTCCCTTTTCTAATAAATATCCCCAAAACCCTTTATTATAATGTTTTACCAAAGTATATATTCCCGCACATTGAAAATAAAACCCCGCTTTATAAACCCTTTGGTGAAATATATCGTTATACCATTAATCCCCGCCCTATTGTGAATTAGTTATGTATTGATTAATTTACCATATAATAAAAATATATATAAAAAAGCTTTAGACATACGATAAGTATGTTTAATACCAAAACATATCAATAAACTTTGCGAAAGTCTATGCCACCGTCAGCATTCCACGTGGCATTCCACCTGGCCAAGCTCCGCCGCAATCCATTTCATAATTTCACGGGGTTAATTAATCATTTGGACTAATTAACAACCATTGCCGCCTATTAACTTTTCCCCGGGATGATTACATTACGCATTAAAACCTTTTTTAAACCTTGACGGGCCCACCTTTGAAATCGCACAAGTCCCCATCCCTTTCAGCCGTTGGATCATCCGTTCGTTGATCAACGGTGATCATCAATCCCGCTGCCCATCCCTTGCCAGCATGTTAACCAGCGGGGGATGGGCGGTTTTTGAAAAGTCAGCATTCCACGTGGCGTTAAAACTGTGGAATCGCTCCCCCCGCGTCTTTTACCGCCTTCGTCCATAAGCGGTGCGGGCTCACCGCTTACCGCTTACCGCATACCGCCGGCCCCACTTCCCTACGTCACCCCGTACGTCAATGACGTCATCACCTCGAAAAAGACAAAAACCCTTTTGACTTGTAAATAAGCCATTTTTCGTGTTTTTTCGGTTATTTTTAGTTTCTGAAAGAGACAGAGCTCCCGCTGCAATTTTCAAATTCCACTGCAAATACACCAATTTACTCCGAAATTCAGCTGCGCCCGTGTTGAAGAACGTCCCCGCCATTGTTCATTACCTATTAAAGAACCAGTTTCCATCTAAAAACAGAGAATATTGTGGCCAATTAGAAATACATTTCACAAAAATGAAGGAGGTTTTTGTTCCTAAGAGACCCATCTACAAAAACCTATCTCAGTTTTTGCACAGTGGTTTTATAATGAGAGATACATGCGCATCTTTACAGGCCATTTTTCAGACTCTGTAAAACTCTGTTTTACGCATATTTTTTACAGAGAATATTATGCACAGCTGGAGAGGAATTTTGGGAAACTGAAGGAGGTTTATCTCACCAACATATTAATCCACAATAACCTCTTTCACTTTTTACATATATATTACGGATTGAGAAATACGAAGATATCATTGGACCCCAAGTTTGCAGAATTGTTGGAGCAGATTGCACAAAGAAAGGAAGCAGTTAGTGACTTGGATGCCTCATCATCAAATAAGATTTGGATCAAATTCGAATTATCCTCTTTGTAATCACTTATCCATCAAAAATAGTGCCAAATAGTTTGAGTGTCCTTTACTTTAGTTCTATTTATGTAAATAGTTGGAGAGATTTGTGAACCAATTTTGATATTTGTTTCAAGATATTTTAGTTTAGAATTTGTATAAATACTCCACTCTTGGAAGCATTTGGGGTGGATTCTATTACTCGGCTGTAACACTGAGATTTTCGAAATAAAAGTTTTTGGAGAAGTTTACTTGTGGCTTGCTGGATAACGATTTGAAGCACTGGACTTGTTGCAGGATTCATGTGTTGGACTACAGTACAATAAGTGTTTCTATCTTTTGTCTGAAATTTTTATATTAGTTTTTAATACCATCATATCCATTTCTGAATAATTTACATAAGAGATTGAAACAGAATTTGCTTAATTGTACTCTGTTTTCAAATGTAATTATTCCTAAATGTTTTCTTCTAAATTAGCTATAAGCATGAATTCTTAAATGCTCCTACTTCACTAATTTAATCACTGTTGATTGCTATAATAAGGAATCCTTTATTGCTCTTTGTTTGTAGTCAATTCACTTCTTCCTCTGAACATGGTGAAAGATTCTTAGTTGCCTTTCATCCCTTCAAAATCATCCCACCCACTTTAAATTTTAAGGATTGTTCCCTGTCTAGCTATCTTGCCCTGTAATACCATCTTGTGCGTAGAATAGAAATCCAGTAAAGCCATCCTTTGACTCCATAGCCCAATGGACTGAAAGCTCTCAGCCTTGCCCTTAGTTTGTGGATTCCACCAATTTCCCAAAAAAAAATTTGAATCTATAACTAGCCTAAAACCTTTCAAGAACAAAGATAAATTATAAAGAGAGAGCCCTCTCTGGATGCAGATGGGCTAGATTCTGCATCTAAAAGGTTGGTTTGTGGTTACCTCGGGTATAATTTCCTCTTACACAACTTCTAGGAAAACCTGAGTGATAACAGCATGTATGATTTCCTTGCTAGTTTTTTCATGCATGGCATATTCATGTGTGTATTTGGTTCTCTTTTTTTCATTGACATGGGTTTTTCTAGGTGTGACAATGGTTTCAACCTTTGTATTCCATTTTTAGATAACCATGGTGTGATGGGGTTCTTTTACTCGGTTGAGATGGACTTTTGGATGGTTTCGAAACTACGTGGGGTGGTCTCAGGAAAATTATCAAAGGCCTAAGAATCCCTTGACCAGTAATGGCGAGATACATGGTAAATCCTAAGGGTGGAGATGGGAAAATTCCTCATGGTTTAGGTGGAGAGATCTGGAGTCATCCATGCTTATCTAGGGACTAGTGATCCCTTATATGGTATGTGGTGGGATTGTGGTAATTCCCGGTAATATATGTTTATTTTTTGGGCCTAGGAATCCCTTGATCAGTTATGGAGGGATACACAGTAAAGCCTAGTAGTATAGATGAGGATTTCGGGCCTAGGAATCCCTTAACCGGTAATTGTGGGATGCACGATGAAGCCTAAGGAATCCCTGGTTGGTTTTGTTGTGAGTCCCACATTCATGCTTAGAATATGGCACAAAGGTGATTGAATGAAAGAAATAGTTGGTTCAACTCAATCTATGGTCGGGTGGTATGTGGAAGTCCCTTACTTGGTTGGATTTTACATATGTTAGTATGAGCTCTTTTCCTCTTGTATTTGATGAGTAAATGTATTTGTTATTATGTGATTTTAACAATTGTTCTATCATTTTTATTATATTTGTTATATGATGGTTATAACCATGGTTTATGAAAAATCTTAGTTATGGCTCTCATCATGTTTTAATTGGTAAATGTATAGTTAATGAATGTATGACCTAGTATATGATATTGCATTTATTATGAGAGGGAATCATACCTTCTTGACAATCTTCAGATAAGTTTGAGACCCCTATGTTCATATGTGTATTCATGGCTTGTACTTTACATGCTTGTGATGTGTTTGACATAATGTATGTCATGGTTACGCTCGGTTAGTCAAGTTATTGTCTAATATTTGTATGGGATGCTTTGTCCCCATGTCATTTATCATTATGGAAAGTTTTATTAAGTTATGAGCAAAGGTCTGGATCCTATTTTGAAACATTCGCTTAAATACCATGGTCATAGGCACAAAATTGGGTGAAAAATACTGCAGTCACTCCATTGTAGGCATCATGCATGAGACTGGAGGTATACAACCAAAATTCTACAGTGTTGTGCTAGAGTCTAGGAGATCAGGGCACTGAAACAAATTTTTATCTTAGGGGTTGGGAACTTGGAAGGGTGGTTTAACCCTTGGAGGTCATGTAGTACTTGAGGGATGACATTAAGGTTTTTGTCTTATTAATTCCACTTCCTTAAGGGGATCTAGGAGATTGAATCATATCATAGTAAATTTCTGTCACATGCTTACCTTGGAAGGTTGATAACTTAGGTAAATGTGGGAGGAGGGGGTTACATAGTGGTATAAGAGCATCGTTCAACACTTGGATTGGATGGGTGGAATGTGTTTTCATGTATAATTGGATGGTGTTGTTGTTGGAATGTAGTCGTCATGAGTGCATGACAGTTATGCATGTTAGTGTCTATATCTTGTTATGCATGCATTGCAATGGTTATGGTTTTCATGCATGAGCTCATGGTATGTAATTGGTATTTTCATGCATGGTAACTGGATGATGGTTGAGATGATTTTGATATATTGTTATGATTATGAGTATACAAGTATCGTGCTAATCTGGTTGATTTTGCGGACGAGATAGCCTCCCCTGAACTTCATTGAGGTATGTTGATTATTTTTATATTTTGGTTTAGATGACATTATATACTTGGGGGAAGTAGAAGGAAAATATGAATAGAAAAATGGTGGGTTATAGTTCTCAAGACTATCCCTACGAGTCATATGAGCATCCAGAAGATGAGTACTGCCCTCACATAGTAGACACATTAAGAAGTTTGAAGGCAGAAATAAGGAGTTTCAAAACAGATAATGACAGGATCAATCATTCACAAGAGAGACTTGTTGGGGCATAGGAGAAACATGCAGAGGTTAATGCAGTCATTCTTCAGATCTTTTCAGACTTGCAGAGATATGGAAAACCATGGATCAGTAATGAGCATGAGGAATGGACAAATGGGGAATATTACAGTAGATCTCACGGTGAGCATAGGTCGGACAGAGATGACATGTTCTTGGATACATCAGATATGAGAGATGATGGAAACATCTTCTATTCTAGTTCTGGTTCTGACAGGTATCATGGTCATCATCGTTCTCATCCTTATAAGAGGAATGATAGGGGATATTTTCCAGATGAATTCAAGAAATCTAAAACTCCTACATTTGATGGAGATTTGAAGAATTCTAAAGATGCAAAGGCATGGTTTCTTGGGATGAAGAAGTTATTTGAGTTGGATGATTACAAAGATAACATGAAGGAAAGAATAGCTATATTCAACCTAAAAGGGAAAATAGACATCTGGTGGGAATATGTGAAACATTTCAGAGACATCATGACAAAGGAGTTTATTTGGCATGAATTCAATAAACTTTTCAGGAAGAAATATTTTTCAGAAAGGTATTATGAGAGTAAGGAAAAGTATTTCTATGATAGAAGAGGAGTACATGACTAAGTTATTGGATTTAGTGAGGTATGTACCATATCTCAAGGATGATAAGGCTAAATTTCAGTGGTCTTTTCGTGGATTACCATTAGCATTCAGATATCGCATTGAGTATGATGAGCCTCAGTCGCTTGAAGAAGTCATTGGAAATTTGAAGCACTGTTATGAGAAATCAAAGTGTAAGACAAAGTCTCATTAGGGTTGGAAAGGGAAAGAAAAAGATAAATGTAAATAACAGCTGAAAGAACAAGAACTTAGGATACAGGTGAGAAATAGAATGTTGTACATAAATGTGGGATTTTTCATTTTGAAAAGGTTGATGAATGTCATGAGAGACCTACTTATGTAAATTTTATTTATCAGCTAATATACATTTTGCAGTAGACTATTTTACAACCTGAGCTTCTCCTTCGCTTATGTGTTTCTATCTCTTCATTTCATGTATTGTTATCAATTTCATGGTAGTATGATTACTTGGAATTCATGATTAAATGCTCCTGTTTCCTTCATATGTTGTGTTTGCTGTAAAATTTTATGCTTAATCCAATCTACCTCAGCTTCCATGAATACAGTTGTTTGTAAATTGAAATTTCCTTAGCTGACTCCATGCCCAATTGTGGCTATCATACACTCTTCCACCTACAAAAAACCACATAAAAAATAGTAAAAATTTATCCATCTGCAAATTGAATTTCAGCTAGAATATTTCATTATTTTTTAAATAGAGTGTGTATTTTTCCATAGTCAAGAACATGTTGATGAGAGATTTTAGAATCCTGTGTATTCATATCGAAGGGCCAAATGTTTCAGGTGAACACTTCACATATCAAGATTTTTCTCCTGAAGATGGGTGAAGTGTTCACCCAAAACATCGGGCCATCCGATATGAATACACAGGATTCCATAAGCTCTCATAAAATTTTCATTGTTTCCTTTGAGAGAGCCCTCTCTAATTGGAAGGGCTAACTTCCAGTCAAAATTTGGTTGAAATAGTTATGCTAGGTTGATAGTTGACACAACCCAACTTGCTCCAGCTTAGTGATAACATTTTGGTGCGTTTACCGAGAGTCTGAAATTTATATCATCCTGGGTGATTTTTGTCAAAATAACTGAGCTCTTGAAGGTAGCAGGAGGTCATAGCATTCGAAGGTTGTATTTATACATTTGTGTATCCACTAGTATCTTCAGCCTAAAGGTAGCTTCCAATAAGATTCATGCGAGGAGAAATCCAGACCCTAATCCACCACAGATAGTTGATGATCTAGAGAAAATTCTCATAGGTATTGGCAGCTCATCAAATCAGGTATTCCATATATTGTAAGACCTTCACATTTACCTTATGGAGGTGTTCAAAGTTTTTAAAACATAGATTTTGATGACAAGTTTGAAGAAACACTTTTTACATCTAAATCAAAGAATGAATAGTAGAAATTGTCTTAGATATACAAAGGTTAGGAATTGATACTATATTTGTTGTTTCAAAAGAAGATAAATAAGGGTTTTGGGAAACTATCACATCAGAATTATCATTAGAGTAGGAGTCTTTAGAAAAACTAAAATAACTTGATCCTTTTTCTTTTCTGTTGAGAAGAAGAGTTGGTTTCCCTTTACCTGAGTGGAGTTCTTTTTTTTATGAGCTGAAAAATCTTGTCACTCAATTTCGTAACATCACATCCTCTTTCACTACTACTTCTCCTAGTTTGATAACTACTCCATCTGATGCAGTTTCAGTTAGTACTATCACTACCAGTATGGTTGGAGTTCCTCCTCCTCCTCCTCCAGCCCCTGCTCGATATGCCCCTCTTGTTCTGTCTGCTCTACTCCATGGTCTTCCATAAGGATATTCAACTAGGATAAATACCTTTGGAGGCGAGGAGGGTATCACTACAGAGGAGCATGTTGATCAATTCAATGATTTTATAGACCTAGAGGAGGTAGATGATGAAGATGTAAAAATGAGGTTGTTCGTGCAAATTTTTATTGGTTAAGTGAGAAAATGGTTTAAAGCCTTAACCCCAAGGAGTTTGCAGAATTGGGATCAATTAGAGGACAGTTTCCTGAGAAAATGGGGAAGTAAGGTAAATCATGTACAAGCCTTGACTGAATATAATAATTTTAAGAAAGCAAGTAATGAGTCAGTTCAATAAATTTTATAATTCCATTCCTGCTCATATAAATCCTCCACCAGGGGCTTCCCAATTGCATTATGATGAAGCCTTTGATTATAAGTTTTCCATTTTCCTGAGGGAGAGGGAATCTGCCACTCTAGCTGATATGCAAAAATATGATGTTGTAAAGGTTGAGGTTAACATGGATGCAACAAGAAGGTCTAAGGTTGGAAAAGGAAGAGTAAAAGAGGAAGAACAACCCTCTACATCTTCGGATGTGAAATTTGACACCATGATGAAAACTATGGAAAGACTTGAGGATAGATTAGCTCTTGGAAACAATAATCCTCATGTTTCACAACAAGAAACACAATCATAAATCCACATTATAGAAGACCTCAAATTTAGCAGAGACCAAGAGAAAATAGAAATAAGCTTGATCAACAAGTTAGGCCTCCTTTTTAGAAAAAATTATTAGATGAGGAAGAAAAACAACTAGAAATTCAAGAGGATACCATTCATTGTTTGGATGAATATGAAACAGGGATGTTATTAACAAAAGAGGAGCATGATGAAACTAGTAATGACATAGGAAATCATGAGACTAAAAAACAATCTGATTACTTGAAAGGATATCAGCATGCTATTTTTGAGATGCAGAAAGAGTATAATATTAGGAATAGAAATTTTACTATAGTAGTAAATAAAAATCATCCTAAGAAGGAGGGCCCAAAGTTTGCTGAACAGAAGAAAGATGCTCCTCCAGGGAAAGAAATTGAAAAAATGCAGCCAGTTTTGAATCTAGAAAATGAAATTTCTAAAATCAAAATTGTTGTCCCCTTTGGTGAAATCATAAAATTCATTGAATATGGATCTCAAATTGTCAATATGCTTAATACTCAAGTTGGAACCTCTGACATTTTGAATTTGCAAGAAGATCATCCAACCATTTTCTTAGGACCAAGGGTAGAAGATGAGAAAAAGGAGGAAGTTCCACCTTTTTATGTGAGCCTAAACATTCATGACATGAAATTACATAATGCTACATTAGATTCAGGGGCATCTCACAACTTAATTCCAAAGGTCATCATGGAGAGAATGGGTTTGGAAATAACTAGACCATACAAAGACTTGTTTTCATTTGATTCCAAAAGGGTTCAATTTAATGGTCTAATTAAGGATGTGGTTTTTGGTTTAGCTCAAGTACCTACTAAGACTGTATTAATTGACATAGTTATAGTTGATATTCCACCAAAATTCAGTATGCTATTATCTAGATCTTGGGCTGCCAAAATTAAGGGAACCATGTAAATGGACATGACCTATGTCATTATCCTTGTTTTTTGCGAGTAAAGGATATTGTATAGAGAGTCTAGGATGGCATATATGGTCAAAAGAAAAGAAAAACCTCAAAATTTCCCAGTCTATGCAGTGGAAACTGAGTTAGGATCCTCCATTCTTTTCAATGAAATGACCAATGAAACAGAAAATCAACAAATAGAAAAAAATCAGCAAACAGAAAATCAACAAGTTGAAGAGGTTGATAAAGAGGGTTGGTGGCACATTAATTTTGATGACGCTGTGAGAAGAGAATGTTCTAGTGCATGCATTTGGATAATCAGCCCAAGAGATGAGAGTAAATTTTTCTCTTACAAATTAAATTTTGATTGCACAAATAACATGGCAGAATATGAAGCTCTGGTTTTGGGTTTAGAAGTTTTGAAAGGTTTAGGTGCTAAGATAATTTCATTCTTTGGTGATTCTCAGTTAGTCATCAAACAAGTAAATCTCACCTATCAAACTAAGGATGTTAAAATGAGGGCATATAGAAATATGATCCTTGAAATGCTTTAAAACTTTGAAGAACATAATTTCACCATCAATTCTAGAGATCAAAATATTGTTGCATATTCCTTGGATATCTCAACCAACATGTTTACCATTCCTATTCATCCTATAAAGAAATATGAATTTGAAGTTAGGCATAGGCTAGCCATTCCTGATAACATAACAGGCTGGAAAGTGTCTGATAGTGATCAACAAGTCATAAGTTTTCTTGAATTGAAAGAAGATTTTGAAACCATTCAAGTTGACTAGCAAAACATGTTTGTTGAAACCAAAGCTAATTCAAAAGTCATCCAACTAAAAAACAATTGTATTCCTAAAGGTATGATTCCTCTTCAAAATTTGTTTGACCAAAATGATGTGGCTAAGAGACCTAAGATGAAATCTAGTGATGAGGAGGTTGAAAGGTGTAATCTTGGCACTGTAGAACGTCCTAAGTTTGTCAAATTGTCCAAGTTCCTTTCTTCATAGGTAAAGCAAAGGTATTTTTATTTTATGAAGAGATACATAGATGTATTTGCATGGATTTATGTGGATTTGAAAATATATGGTCCTAATATCATTCAACATACAATACCCATCAAAGAAAATGAAAATAATTTCAAACAAAAACCCAGAAGAATCAATCGATTACTTATGACATTGATTGAAAAGGAAATTAAGAATCTTTTTTAATCAAATATCATTGTTCCATTGACGTTTTCCAAGTGGTTGCCTAATTTAGTACCTGTAAGGAAGAAAAATGTGGAGATTAGGATATGCATTGATTTTAAAATTTTGAACAAGGCATCACTAAAGGATAACTATCCTCTTCCTAAGATGGACCACATACTGCAAAACATTGTTGGATCACAAAGGATGTCTATGTTAGATGGTTTCTCAGGCTATAATCGGATATTAGTACATCTAGATGGCTAAGAGAAGACAACTTTTACCACACCCTGGGAACATTTATGTATGAAAAGATGCCATTTGGACTCATGAATGCAGAAGCGAACTTTCAGAGGGAAATGTACATTTCATTTGTAGAAGAAAAGGACAGATCCATGGTTTTTTATTTGGATGACATCACTGTTTTCTCAAAAAGGAAGAATAACATCTCAAGCACTTGGAAAAGATTCTTCAAAAATGCAGAAAATTTGGTATTTCTATAAACCCCACCAAAATTGGTTTTTCTTTGACAATCAAAAAGTTATTAGGTCATATAATATCAAAAAAGGGAATTAATATTGATCCAAAAAGGGTTTATACTATTCAGAAGATAGATCTTCCCATAAACAGAAAAGAAATCCAATCTTTTCTAGGCAAGGTGAATTTTGTTAGAAGATTTATTCCTAACTTTGCAGAAATTGTGAAGCACATCATGAAGATACTTAGGAAAGACTATGATATTGAGTGGATAGCATAGGCTAAACATTCCTTTGAAAATATAAAAAAGGCTCTTACTCAAGCTACAATAATCATAAACCCTTATTTTTCAAAGGAATTTCTAGTTTTTACCTTTTCTTTTGAACATACAATTGCAGGAGTTTTATTGCAGAGAAAGAAACAAGGCAATGAACAACCTATTTCTTTTTTCAGTAGGACACTTGGAAATTTTGAATTAAAGTACAAAATTATGGAGAAGAAATCCTATGCTCTAGTGAAGGCACTCAAAGATTTCAGAGTTTATGTTGTTCATTCACATATTGTGGCTTTTGTACCTAATGTTGTGGTAAAATACATATTAACCCAAGCTGATCTAGATGGAAAGAGGAGTAAGTGGATTGCCACTTTGCTGGAATATGATTTGGAGATCAGACCTAAAAAATTGGTGAAAGGACAAGGACTAGAAAAGATAATGACTCAATCAAATTTTGACTATCTAGATATGAATTTTATAGCAGAAACTTTAGATGCGGTTAAAGATGAAGAACTAATTCCTGTAGAAGAAAAATGCATTATCTCGGACTAGTATAAGGATGTCATGGTTTTTTTTACAACATCATAGAGCTCCTCTTGAACTTACAAAGTCAAAGTCTATATTTTTTAATCTGAAATTTCTAAGGTACTGCATCTTGAACAAAAATTTGTATTGGAAAGATATCAGTGGGATACTCCTAAAATTCCTACTAGAAGATGAAGCTAAGAATCTCATTGATGAGTTTCATAAGGGTGACTATGGAGGTCATCATTATTGGAAAGAAACAGTGAATAAGATACTTAGAGCAGGTTTTTATTGGTCTTCAATGTTCAAATATGTTTACAAGAACATTGTTTCATATCATGAATGTCAAATCTTTAATGGAAAAAGAAAGATGCTTCCATTACCTTTGAAACCCATATTTGTAGAAGCCCCTTTCCAACAATGGGGATTGGATTTTATTGGCGAGATACATCTTTCATCTTCAGGCCAACATTGGTGGATCTTAATAGCCACTGATTATTTTACAAAATGGATTTAAGCAATCCCTACAAGAAAAGCTACAAATTCAGTGATCATACATTTTCCGGAAAATAATATTTTATCAAGGTTTGGTTGTCCCATGAAGATCATCATTGAAAATGCTCAGGTCTTCAAGTATGAGAAGCTAGTAAGTTTTTGCAATCAGTATAATATCCCCCTTGGTCACTCCACAGCTTATTACCCTCAAGGTAATTCCTTGTTTGAGTAATCAAACAATAGCTTAGTCAGGATTATCAAAGAAATTTTACAGGAAAACAAAAGGTCGTGGCACTTGAAGCTTAAATTTCCTTATAGGACGATAGGATTTGTACTCAAAGATCCATAGGGACTTCTCCTTATGAGCTATTCTATGGAATTGAAGCAGTGTTTCCTAGTTCTATTGGAGTTCTGGTGATGAAATTATTGCAGGGATTGGAGGAAGTACCAAATGCAGTTCAAAGAAGGATTAATCAACTTATTTATTTGCAGGAAAAGAGAGAAGAAGTGTACACCAATTATCAGCAATCTCAAAACAAAGTCAAAAATACATTTGACAGAAAGCTAAAAGAGGAAAATTTCAATATTCAATATGTGGTTTTGAGGTGGGAGGCTAAGATAAAAGACAAAGGGAAACATGGAAAATTTGAAAATATTTGGAAAGGACCATATAAGATCTCAGCCTATCATGGAAACAACACTTTCTTACTGTAAGAAATGGATGGAAATTTTTGTCAAGGGGGACTTGTTAATGGCAGGTTTATCAAACGTTATTCTTCTTAACTCAGTATGCTGAAAGAAACATCATTGTATATATTCCATTTTTCTTTATCATGTTTGCAAGTGTGGGTGATCTTTTCAAAAAAATTGAGCCCTAAGGAGAAGGCCATAAATACTTGGAGAGGACATCATCAAAGTTCTAATTTTCATTTTTCAATAAGGCACTCGAGCTATTAGTTCTTTTCTACACCACAGGTTTGCAGGATGCCCATTGGAGCCATTGTTATCCAAGATAAAAAGTAGGTTTTCTTTAAGTCAAGATGGTTAGGTTTGTTAGTGTTTAATAAGGTTTTTAAGTCTTTTTATTTTTAAAATGATCACATGTATAAAGGTATTTTAGTTGTTTTTCAAGGTCATTATGAGTCATAGTGTGTGTCATCATAAAGGGAAAATCTAAAATTTCATGTCTCTCGAGCTTATCTATTCATCACTATGAATTTGACATTTTTTCCCAACTTTCGCAACAAATATAGTTCAAACAGGTCATGGTTTGCTATGGAAAATCCTGACACTTCCGTAGCAAATTTACCTTCCCCAACACAGATTTCGCTACAAAATTCTCTTTTTCTATTAACAGTAGGGAAATGGTACATAAATTTGAGAAGTGGTATGGTCATAGGTTATTGGGTCATGATTACTCATCTTTTGTCTTTATCCATCATTTGTAAAATGCGTGCACCACATAGATTCTCATTCATTATGTTCCTTTTCCCCCTTTTTTATAGATTTGTTGTCACAAAACCCATTACCATCTCCTTACGAGTTTTGTTTGCTAGCTATATAGTTGTTCTTGTTATCTTGTGGTATGTCTAGTTGTCTCAAGGTAAACCTTGTTAGTGTCAAAAGCTAGTTTTTTGTCCTTAAAGTATTTTGCAGGTGTTAGGAAGATGCTCACTGCGTGTTGGAACCGTGGCAGCTTGAAGGAAGCAGTATACAGGAGGGTCTATGGTAAGACATGAGCCCATGGACATGATTTTGTTGGAAGAAGATCCCACATTCACCCAAGAATTTTCTAGTGTAGGGTGTCTTTGATTCTGTCAAAAATTGCAGGGTTGTCATGTGAAAATTTCAAAATAATTTTCCATTAATTTTATAGGGACAGGATCTAAAGTTGGTGTACTAAATTTTGCAGTGTCCCCTGACACAATTTCTCAATCCATAGAGATCCCCAGGTCAGGAGAGTTATGGTTCAAGGTGCAAAAGTTCAAATTTCATAATTGTGATGAATTCCTAAAAGAATAACACATAGGTATTGATATGGCTTCAAGCATTCCTATAAATTGCCTTAAAGAGTATTTTTCTAATTTTCTGATGGTGATCCATAAATAATTTACTTGTGAGGGTAAATTCCACATGGTATTTCAATACCATTTCAAATTTATGTTGCACTTCACAGGTAAAAAACCCTTAGATATACCTTTCTATTTGTTTAGAATCTTGGGGAAATGGCTGACAAGGTTTAGGCCAAACCTGATGCCAGTGACACATCAATTTTTCATCATGCTCTTATCAAGTTACTAGTGGTTGAATATTTGAATAGGCTGAAGAGAGATTGGCCCACACTTTTATTTTTAAGTGGTTTTGAATTAGATGTTGCCACCTGTTGAGACTCAAGATTATGCTTTCTTTCATCTTACTTTACCTCATTTTCCTTTGTCCATTGTTATCCTAGACCCAATTGATCAATGAATTTAGTTAAAATTACTTTTAGAATGATTAACATGACTGACTTGCTAAGTTTTGTGATTTTTGTCATTATAATGCATTTTGACCGGAACTAGCTGCAGAATGCAGACATTCCGTAGCTAACCGGCAATTCTGCAGCTGTCTTCACGTTTAGGCATGTTCCAGGTGGCCTCTTAAGAAAAACCGCATATGGGTATATTCCACGTCATGTCTACATTGTTCGTTGCTCACCATGAAGGAAAAACCGAATTCTGGATATGGTTTTGGTACGTGGGAACACATTTAAGAAGGCAGACTTCTAATAGGACTGTCTTAGTCCAGATGTCCTTTTCCTTTTTACACAGCCACTTCAAGAGTCCTAATGTGATTTCGATAAGGAAAGACAATGATCCTAGAATTTTTGCAAGTCTTGTTATGTAAATTTGTTATAAAAACACTCGGGAAACCGAGAGCTAGGCTGGATTTTGCTCTAGATTTTGCTTAGATTCTGTGCTACATTTCTGAAGACGCAGATTGCTCTGTTCAAGTTATTTCTCCTTTAATGAAGAAGACAGTATTGTTTTGAAAGCGTTGATTTGATTTGGAGTTAGATTCCGTCTGGTGGTAGAGGGCCCCTGCCTCCTGCACGGTTTTACTTGCGTAATTTAGATAAGTATCTTCGTTGTCTTTACGTTTTTTAAGTTTGAATTCGTAGTTGTTTTCATTAGTCACTATAGTTATACTCGTTCTCAAAACTCTTCCAAAAGAAGAAGCTCTTCCAAAAGATCAAGATAATGAATGGGAAATAGCTATAGTGTTGTAGGATTTAATTGTAATTTCTTTTGTTCACCATCACAGTTATACTTATTCTAAGCACTCTTCCAAAAGAAGAAACTCTTCCAAAAAATCCTTATGATGTCTTAAGCATGACAGTGATCCTGAACGTTTCAGTTGTGTGTTTGCACTAAGTACCATAGCTGTTCTTGCTCTTAAAACGCTCTTCCAAAATATCGTAATGATGGGTAGGAGATAGCTATGATATCTTAGTTTTTAATTGCTTTCAGTCTTTATGTTTGCATTTGCACTGAATTGTACAGTTAGGATTGTTCTAAGAAACTCTTCCAAAATACCAATCATGATGGACAAAACAGACTGTATAATTCCATAGAATAATGCATGATAACTTAGTTAGGATACTCCGGAGTCTAATTGCATTTAACTCATGCTCTGTTATTTTGTTTTGAGTTTGATAATGACTTGTTAGTTCAACACTGTTTTAGACTAGTGACATCTTAAGTTCAGTTTTAGCTTAACTCATTGCATTTGCACTCCACATTTAGTTGTCATCCACTGCATATTAGATTACTTCAGTTGTTAAACTTAACAAAACAGACTTCATTATTTACAAACCTCTTCTTGTTCCAAATCTATAATTAATTCATAAACATAGGAACAGAAGACAATATCATTTCAAGGCCTGAGGTACTTTTGCAACTTCTTCACTACTTCATAAACAGAGCCTTTCCTCAAAAGACTACTTTAAAAAGAAATCTATAACTCTTGGGCGAGGTTTAGTGATGATTAACTAAGTTGCAGAATAGAGTTAGGAACTAGTCTTAGAGTAGAGATCTTATGATGGTATCAATGTTTTTCTCCAAATATGCTTCAACAAATCTCTAATCATGGATAAAATGTTGCATCATTATAAGCTAGTTGTTTAATTGTTTAGATTAGGAGAGTTAGCATACTTAGCTTAGGAGAATTTGCATATTTAGCTGACCACTTCTCAAGCTTTCCCTCAAAATACTTTTGATGAAAGAATTGGACAAGTTGAGTTTATGTTTTGATTCATTTGCTTAAAAGTCATTATCAAGCTTTGTTTCTGCTTAGTCATAGTTTAGGTTTGATTATGTTTCAGTAGTTACCTTTGCATTTGCCACTTTTCATCAACCAATTAGGCTTCACTCTGTTTTCAATCATTAGCTTCTTTCCACTAGCTTTCTAGTCATTTTCCTTGTGAACATAAAACCACCAAAAAGACAAAAAACATCATAAATCATCACAAAAGACCAAAAACATCATAAAACACTACACACAATGCATTAAGAGACAAACACCTTGGCACATGCGGTGCACTTCACTTCAGCAGTTTACCAACCCTAGTTGACAATTAAATGAACTCAATTTAGGAGACTAGATTGAGACCAAACATTTTGGCGCCGTTGTCGGGGAAGTGAAAACTAGGTAACCTTTGTTTCTTAGCATCCAAAAACAATTATATGCGTAGGGAGAGAGATTCAAGGGGAATATTTATAAGCAGCAGAAGCAGAAGTTTGATTTCTAGAACACCACTTGTTTCATCTAGATCCAGAGCTAGTACACCTTCAACTCAGACCCACATTCCATCCTTTACTGATCCTGGACTTCTAGAAGATCTAAGGTCAACTATTCCATTAGAGAAACCTTCCACTTCATCCACTGAACCTGCCATAGAAGAATATTTAAAAACTCCTGTTAGGGACACAAACCTTTCCACTTCCATAGGAGAGTCAACCATGGCAGAAGAAGGAGGAGGAGGAGTCTTTAATGGAGAACACACACTATTTGGAGGTAGAGGTAGAGGTAGAGGAGAAGGAGGTAGAGGTGCAGATGGAGGAAGAGGTAGAATAGGAAGCTCTTTTGGGTTCCCTATAACTGATGAAGAAACCAATACAACCATGAAAAACATTTCACCCTCTGTCCTTCCAAACTTCTATGGACTTAAAACTGAAGATCCTGAAACCTTCTTATTTGAATTTGAAGTGCTATGTAGAACTTATGACTACTTACAAGATGCTCAAAAACTGAAATTATTCCCTTCAACCTTGAAAGGAGCAGCATTGAAGTGGTTTATGAGTCTGATCAGCAGTTCTATTAGAACATGGGAAGACATGAAACAAGCATTTCTAGAGAGGTATTTGGATTATTGTATGCTAGTTAATCATAAGGAAGAAGTGTTCAAGATGTTACAAAAAGAAGATGAAAATTTGGAAGATTTGTTGGAGAGATTTAATTACAACATCAAAAGAGCAAAAATGGAAAATCTAGATCAAGACACCTTAAAAGCTCTTTTGTTGAAAATAATTAGGGATGAATGGTTGGATATCCTTAAAATGATGGGAAAAGGGGAATTATCACAACTCACATTACCTGAAATATCTGAGTTATGTATCAACCTTTCAAAAGGGAAATCTAAAACTGTCAAAGGTCCAAGAGATCCTGCTCTTGCAAGGGCAAGTAAGTCTGCTTCTGGGACAGTAAGTAGATCAGAAATAGGACACATGCTTGATGATTTTAAATCTGACATCTTAGGGAGTCTTAGTGAACAAATAGACACCCTTAAGATACAAAACAAGCAAAAGGCTGAATCTGATGCCTTGGCAACCTTTTGTCCCAAATGTAGAAAGAAACATGCCTTGAGAGAGTGTCCTTTGGATGTAAAAGTTGTAGAGACCTGTGTCATTTGTTCTGAAAAACATGAGACCAAGAATTGTCCTTCTCTTCCTGGTCTCAAAGCTGTCTTTTAGGAGGAAACTCCTACAGATTCCACAGAGTCCCTCAATTTTGTATCTAGAAGGCCTTGGCAAGGACCTCAGACACAAGGATTCCATGATCAAATGTATAATCAACCTTCACCTTGGAATTCTTGGCAGCAACCTTGGCCCCAATTTCAAAATCAATCTCAATCTTGGGCACAAGGAACACAAAGTCCCTATGGAAGATACTCTCCATACTATCAATATCCACCATCCTATCCACCATATCCACATTTTTATCCTCAAAATCCTCAACAAAATTTTCCTCAAAATCTTCAACAAAATCCTCAACAACATCATCAGAACCAACCACATCAAAATCAACCACTTCCATTACCATTCCCTCAAAAATCAAATCAATTGCCTGCTCAACCCATACCAAACCCCAATAATAAGAACCCTCAGAATACATACATGATAGAAGGCCAACAGTTTCCAACTTATTTAATTACTCCTCTAGACCTTAGTGATGTTCAACTTAGGTCTGAAAGAATACTTGAAAAGAGGAAACCTTCTGTGATTATACAAGAACAAGATAACTCTGAGGAAGACTCTCTACGGGTGAATAAAAGTCTTGAGGAAGACACATCCTTTCAAGACCCAAACACTGAAAAATTAAAGCAAAAAGATCCAATAAATTCAACTCCTGTATTAGAGCAACCATCTACATCTACTTTTATACCTCCCTTTCCGGAAAGATTAAAAATTGATAGAGGTGTAGAAAAACAAATTATGGTGCCTAATTATGATTTCCTAGATGAGCTGAGAAATTTTTGCATTAAAATTCCATTATTACAAGCCATCAAGGAAATTCCAATTTTAGCCAAAACAATAAAGGAGTTGAGTATGAAGAAAGCAAGAAAAAGAATAAGAGAAACAAAGAAAATTCAACTGGCAGGACAAATAGCAGACATTATGATGGGCAAGATTTCTATTCCAAAGTATCTTGACCCAGGAAATCCAGCTGTCAAAATTCACATCAATGGAATTGAAATCCAAAACACACTCATTGATTTAGGAGCAGCAATCAATATCATGAGTAGACAAATCATGGATAAACCGAAACTTCCTAATCTTCTCTTTACACCCACACTATTACAATTAGCAGACAGATCTGTGATCAAACCAGATGGGGTAATAGAAGACATTCCAGTGTCCCTAGATTCTTGGGAGTACCCTGTGGATTTCATGATCCTAACTCCTAATAATAATCTAGGAGGCCATCCTGTTATATTAGGAAGACCTTGGTTGGCTACAACTGATGCTTTTATTAGTTGTAGATCCGGTGATATGTATATCTCCGATGGTAGTTCAACTAAAAAATTCACTTTATATCCTCCAGCTAGGACAATTACAGATCTAGATGACACTCAATGGATAGAGGATGAAGAAGATTTACAACCTCTCTTCACAATTTCAAAAATTAGTGAAGATAATCAAATTCTGAATACTCTAGAAAATTTTGAATCCTCTCCAGAACATAAACATGAATCATTTCAAGAGGGATCCAATATTGAGTTTTTGTCATCAAGGCAGATGTCTCTTCATTCTATGGACAAATTTGGCAGCTCTACAAGTGAGATTTTTCCAAGAAAAACTTTGAACATAAACAAGAACCTAGAAAAATATCAACAAGAAGAGTTAGTCAAAGTATTACAGAGACATTCTTCTGCATATGCATGGGAGTACACTGACATGAAAGGGATAAGCCCCAAGACTTGCACTCATCACATCTATATAGAGGAAAATTGTAAACCAATCAGACAACCTCAAAGACGGATGAGTCCAAATCTTAGGGAGATTGTTAAAGAAGAATTGCAAAAATTGTTAAATGTCAATTTCATCTATCCCATTTCAGATAGTCAGTGGGTTTCTCCTTTGGTAATTGTGCCAAAGAAAAATGGTAAATGGAGGGTATGTGTTGACTACCGAGAACTAAACAAAGCTATTCTTAAAGACCATTTTCCCTTACCTTTCATAGATCAAGTGTTAGATACATTAGCTGGCAAAAATTACTTCTCATTCTTAGATGGGTTTAGTGGTTACAATCAAATCCAAGTAGCACTTGAAGATCAAGACAAAACCACATTTACCTGTCCTTGGGGTACCTATGCTTACCGAGTATTGCCATTTGGATTATGTAATGCACCTGCAACATTCCAAAGGGAAGTATTAGGAATTTTTTCAGATCTAATACATGATTGTGTAGAGGTATACATGGATGATTTCACAGTTTATGGAAATACATTTGAAGAAGCTTTAGAAAACTTGGAAAAAGTTTTAAAGAGATGTCAAGAAGAAAATATTTCACTTAGTCATGAAAAATGTTTTATGATGTTTACTGAAGGTATTGTTTTAGGGCATCACATTTCAGGGGATGGGATTAGAGTTGATGAGTCTAAAGTTGAAGTCATCTCTAACCTATCCATTCCAAGTTGTCAAAGAGATGTTAGGAGTTTTCTAGGATTTACGGGATATTATCGGAGATTTATAGAAAACTTCACCAAAATAGCATCTCCACTCTTCAAATTACTCACCAAAGATTGTGAATTCAAATGGACTTCTGATTGCCAGTTAGCCTTTGAGTCCCTAAAAACAAAAATTTCTGAAGCACCTATATTAAGGGGACCTAACTGGAAGTTACCTTTTCATATCTCCACAGATGCCTCCGATACAGCTCTAGGAGAAGTATTGGGGCAGAAAGACTTGATTCCCTATGCCATCTATTATACCAGTAAAAATTTGACTCCTACAGAGTTAAACTATACTATAACTAAAAAAGAGTTTTTAGTTGTTGTTCATGCCATAAACAAATTTAGACACTATATAACAGGCTATGAAACTTTTGTTCACACTGATCATTCTGCAATTAGATATTTAATGAACAAATCAATCACTAATGGTAGAGTTATAAGATGGTTATTGCTCTTACAAGAATTCAACATCACCATTCTAGATAGGCCTGGAAAACAAAACACAGTAGCTGATTTCCTATCTAGACTCCAAAATATCAAAGATGACACTCCTGTTGAAGATCAATTTCCTGATGAATATCTTTTTGCAATTTCTACTCAAACTCCATGGTTTGTTGATATTGCTAATTATTTAGTTTCAGGAAAATTTCCTTCAATAATGAATGCAAGGGATAAAAGAAAAATCATTTATGACAGTGCAAAATATTCATGGGTTGCTAATGAGCTGTACAAGACAGGTCCAGATTTGATCATTAGAAGGTGTGTTCGTGAAGATGAGATGCCTGAGATTCTCAAAGCATGTCATGATGAACCTTGTGGCGGACACTTTGCTGATAAGAGGACAACCTATAAGATCCTTAATTTAGGATATTATTGGCCATCCTTGTTTAAAGATGCTAAAGAGTATGTCAAAAGGTGTGACAGTTGCCAAAGGGTAGGGAAACCTTCTCCTTCAGGTGAGATGCCATTACAACCTCAGGTACACATTAAACCTTTTGAAAAATGGGCTTTGGATTTTGTAGGACCTATTAGTCCTCCATCAAGACAAAAGAAATATATATTAGTTTGCACTGATTATGTTACTAAATGGGTAGAAGCTAAACCATTACTTGTTGCTAATGAATCATCTGTAGTTAATTTTCTTTTTGAGGATATTTTTACTCGTTTTGGTGTCCCAAGGGAAATTGTTACACATCAAGGAGCTCAATTTACATCAAGGCTAGTGGAGCAAATGATGGAGAAGTACAAAATCAGACATAGAAAAACTACTCCTTATCATCCACAAGCAAATGGTCAAGTGGAATCTACCAATAAAGTCATTGAAGGAATCCTAACAAAGACTGCTCATTTACATAGAAGAGATTGGGTAGATAGGCTTCCTGAAGCCTTGTGGGCCTATAGAACTACATGGAGAAACACAACAGGCCATACTCCTTATGAGCTTGTTTATGGAAAGCAAGTTTTGTTTCCCATAGAGTTCCAAATTCAAACCTTCAAGATGGCAGTTCAGCTAGGACTTGATTTAACGGAGGCACAAAAGCATAGATTGGAGCAAATTAATGAATTGGATGAGATCAGACAAGATGCAGTTCAGAAAACAAGTCTAGTCCAACAACAAAGGGCTAGATGGCATGACAAGTACATCAAAGAGAAGAAATTCAAAGAAGGTGACTGGGCTCTCTTGTTTGATTCAAAATTCAAGGATTTTCAAGGTAAATTTCAGACACATTGGCTTGGGCCATATGAAATTGTTGAAATTTTTGACAATGGAGCAGTAAAAATCAGAACTATAGATGAAGAAGAGGTCACTTTTCTTGTAAATGGTCATAGATTGAAGCTATATCACAAACCACTCTCAAGGGAAGAATTTGTCAAGAAGTTCCAAGAAAGCAGTGATGTGAAGTTAATGAAGAAGAATCTTTCTTCTTCATCAACTTGATTGAATTTTCTGAAGCATTTCTTTTTAAAAAATTAAATAAATAAATTAAATAAATAAATAAATAAAAATAAAAATAAAGGTATAAACATGAAAACCAATCATTGATTGGCATGATTATACAAAAAAGATAGGGTGAAAATCAGAGTTTTTCTGACACTCTAACTTTTCCCATTTTGTTTTTGCAAGCAGCTGTTACAAAATCATAAGTTCAGATCCATAGTGCTTATGATCCATCTCATTTCATTTCACTCCATTCACTTATCCATCCATATTCCATTTCATTCATTCATTTATACTCTACTTCATTCCATATTTCATTCATTCCATTCCATACTCCATCCACCTCATTCTCATGTCAAAATTTAAAGTCTGATGTCTTACTGCAAATGAATAATACATGTCATGGATTGCAGGGCAGTTTTTATATTCTCCCACTCCATTTCATTGAATTCATTCCATTCCATCATCCACTTCATACATATCATGACTCATCATCCATCTTCATTCATGCCATATAACATTTCACTTATATTCCAAAAACACTCCATTCCATGATTAAAATGCTCTACAGGTACATTCTGCAGCTTAACAGACATTCTGCAGCTGATCAGACTTTCCGCAGCCAGACAGTCATTCCGCAGCTACAAATCCTGAAGGCATTAGTCAGTAGACATTTGAATTGCAACAAGATGATTCAGTATATCTATGAAGAAGAAGCATCAAGAAGGATTATGAAGACTCTTCCAAAGTAGAACAAAGAAGACAAAGACCATAAAAAGCAAATGAAAAGCAGAGGTAACAAGTTTAGATTATAATGACATTTCATAAATTTTAGCATAGTTTTAGTTATGAATTATTCGAAAAAGTTGTTTTGATTATTTTTATTGATCATAACCAATATACCCTCCACAAACTTTGGATTAAAATCTCTCATTTCAAATTCTATACCCGACATCATTTAAGCGGTTAAAATGGCTGAAGTGTTTGATTTCTTCACGTCACCCAACCAAATCATTCAATGATGATTTTCTTTTCCGTTGTAAAAATCTCCACCGTCTTTTCACTCATTAATTCGTTTTCTCCACCTCACTCCATTAACTCATTTCCGTAACTACTTCCATCACTCCATTCTGTAGCCAGCACTTCATTCCGCAAAATAGAGATATTCCTATCACCGTGAGCAGAGATTGAGCATTATCACTGTAAACGCAGAGGTATATCAGTGTAGAATTTGAAGCCATTTGTTACCGGGAGACAGAGGTATAGCAGTGTGGAATTTGAAGCCATTATCACCGAGAGACAGAGATATATCAGTGAGGAATTTGAAGCCATTGTCACTGTCAACCAGAGGCATATCAGTCCGAAGTTTGAAGCCATTGTCACTATAACGCAGAGGTATATCATTCCGAAGTTTGAAGCCATTGTCACTAAGAACAGAGGTATATCAATTCAAAGGTGGAAGTTATTGTTTCCGTGGGTAGAAAGAGTATTAATCTGAACATTGAAGAAGCAATTATGGGTTTCATTGTAAGAACTGAACCAGTGGGTACAAAATACCTAGAAGGCTACCCTCAATGTAAAGAAATGTTGCAACAGGTAGGATGGCTACAATTTCTTGAGAAATTTAATGGCTTCCTCAAAGAAGTCACTAAAACATTTGCAAGGTCATTTCAAGGAGCTGAGGTTGAAGAGGGGGATGTTAAATTCACTGTCACTGAAGTTTTCATGGCAGAAGCTACGGGATTTCTTAGAAATGGAGAGAGATGGTTCAAAAACATAGAATTCCATAACGAATCCTGGAAGCAAATTCTAAAATCACCAGGTATGGATATCACTGTGTTTAAGAAAGGAATTCCAAGTTCTGCATTGAAAAATAAATGGAGAAACATACTGCTTATTCTGCAAAAATTTATTACATGTGAGAGTAGATATGGCACATTTTATGTTTACCACATTAGACTGATAATGCATTTTCTGGGGGAAGAGTTAAACTTACCCTACTTTTTGCTTCAAAGTTTGAAAAAGATGGCTTCCTGTGTTCAAAGAAGGGTCCAATTTTTAGAGACAACTCTATACCATCATGGCTTGGTTAAGATTTTAATTGAACATCATTTAGCCAAAAAAAATTATACTTGGGATAATTTCTTGATAAGAAATCATTTTGAAGAGCCAAAAGAACCCTCACCTGAACAACAGCCTACAAGGAGAAGCAGAAAATGGAGAGCTTCAAAAATTGAAATTGACAAAACAGTCCAGGAAAGTAGTGAGGAAATCATCTTAGAGAAGTTGACTCAAATCAAGAGACAACTTAAGAAAGAGAAGGTAATCAGGAAATCTGCCATAGAGAAAGGAGAGGGATCTTCCAAGCCAAGAAGAAGCCATAGACTAAAGGGGAAACTAAGGAAAACTCAAATCAAACAAACAGGGGTGATAAATATAGAAGATGAGGAAACATCTATTGAAGAAGATGTTGAAGAGGATTTTAATGAAGGAACCCCTGAAATTGACCCTGCTCAGCAAGAAGTTTATGACTATGTTGAAACTTTGGAAAGGAAAGCTCCAGAGAGTAGAGAGAGAACCCCTAGTCCTCCACTGTCCGAAATAGATGTGTTAAGAAGGGATAGGTATGAGCTGGAAATACTTAATAGACACATCAAAAATGAGAATGAAATTCTGAAGGAACAAGTCAAACTCAAAACTGATATGAACTCAACCTTATCCCTACATATAGACAAAGTGGAAAAGGCTAATGAAAAGTTGAAAAAGAGGAACAAGAAGCTAATCTGGGCACTTATCAACTTAAGGTTCAAACTTGTCATCAGAAAACCCAGAAGATCTTTAGTTTCCATGCAAAGAAGAAGGAGAGGATTAGATGTTCTTGCAGAAGCCTCTGAGTTTATAGGATAAGTTGCATGAGGACATGCAAGAAGTCAGCAGTGGGGGTATGTTGAGCCTCAATATTGTGCTTTCTTTCATCTTACTTTACCTCATTTTCCTTTGTCCATTGTTATCCTAGACCCAATTGATCAATGAATTTAGTTAAAATTAATTTTAGAATGATTAACATGACTGACTTGCTAAGTTTTTTTATTTCTGTCATTATAATGCATTTTGACCGGAACTAGCTGCAGAATGCAGACATTCCGTAGCTAACCGGCAATTCTGCAGTTGTCTTCACGTTTAGGCATGTTCCAGGTGGCTTCTCAAGAAAAACCGCATATGTGTATATTCCACGTCATGTCTACATTGTTCGTTGCTCACCATGAAGGAAAAACCAAATTCTGGATATGGTTTTGGTACGTGGGAACACATTTAAGAAGGCAGACTTCTAATAGGATTGTCTTAGTCCAGATGTCCTTTTCCTTTTTACACAGCCACTTCAAGAGTCCTAATGTGATTTCAATAAGGAAATACAATGATCCTGGAATTGTTGCAAGTCTTTTTATGTAAATTTGTTATAAAAACACTTGGGAAACCGAGAGCTAGGCTGGATTTTGCTCTAGATTTTGCTTAGATTCTGTGCTACATTTCTGAAGACGCAGATTGCTCTGTTCAAGTTATTTCTCCTTTAATGAAGAAGACAGTATTGTTTTGAAAGCGTTGATTTGATTTGGAGTTAGATTCCGTCTGGTGATAGAGGGCCCCTGCCTCCTGCACGGTTTTACTTGCGTAATTTAGATAAGTATCTTCGTTGTCTTTACGTTTTTGAAGTTTGAATTCGTAGTTGTTTTCATTAGTCACTATAGTTATACTCGTTCTAAAAACTCTTCCAAAAGAAGAAGCTCTTCCAAAAGATCAAGATAGTGAATGGGAAATAGCTATAGTGTTGTAGGATTTAATTGTAATCTCTTTTGTTCACCATCACAGTTATACTTATGCTAAGCACTCTTCCAAAAGAAGAAACTCTTCCAAAAAATCCTTATGATGTCTTAAGCATGATTGTGATCCTGAACGTTTCAGTTGTGTGTTTGCACTAAGTACCATAGTTGTTCTTGCTCTTAAAATGCTCTTCCAAAATATCATAATGATGGGTAGGAGATAGCTATGTTATCTTAGTTTTTAATTGCTTTCAGTCTTTATGTTTGCATTTGCACTGAATTATACAATTAGGATTGTTCTAAGAAACTCTTCCAAAATACCAATCATGATGGAAAAACAGGCTGTATAATCCCATAGAATAATGCATTATAGCTTAGTTAGGATACTCCGGAGTCTAAATTGCATTTAACTCATGCTCTGTTATTTTGTTTTGAGTTTGATAATGACTTGTTAGTTCAGCACTGTTTTAGACTAGTGACATCTTAAGTTCAGTTTTAGATTAATTCATTACATTTGTACTCCACATTCAGTTGTCATCCACTGCATATTAGATTACTTCAGTTGTTAAACTTAGCAAAACAGCCTTCATTATTTACAAACCTCTTCTTGTTCCAAATCTATAATTGATTCATAAACATAGGAACAGAAGACAGTATCATTTCAAGGCCTGAGGTACTTTTGCAACTTCTTTACTACTTCATAAACAAAACCTTTCCTCAAAAGACTACTTTAAAAAGAAATCTATAACTCTTGGGCAAGGTTTAGTGATGATTAATTAAGTTGCAGAATAGAGTTAGGAACTAGTCTTAGAGTAGAAATCTTATGATGGTATCAATGTTTTCCTCCAAATATGCTTCAACAAATCTCTAATCATGGATAAAATGTTGCATCATTATAAGCTAGTTGTTTAATTGTTTAGTTGAGAGAATTTTCATATTTAGCTGACCATTTCTCAAAATCCCTTTCAAAATACCTTTGATGAAGAATTGGACAAGTTGAGTTTATGTTTTGAGTCATTTGCTTAAAAGTCATTATCAAGCTTGGTATTCTGCTTAGTCATAGTTTAGATTTGATCTTGTTTCAGTATTTTCCTTTGCATTTGTCACTTGTCATCAACCAATTTAGGCTTCACTCTTTTCTCAATCATTAGCTTCTTTCCACTAGCTTTCCAGTTATTTTCCTTGTAAACATAAAACTACCAAAAGACCAAAAACATCATAAATCATCACAAAAGACCAAAAACATCATAAAAAACTAAACACAACGCATTAAGAGACAAAAACCTAGGCACATACAGTGCACTTCACTTCAGCAGTTTACCAACCCTGGTTGAAAATTAAATGAACTCAAATTAGGAGACTAGGTTGAGACCAAACAGGCATCTCAAGGTACATATTTGTATTATTTTGGCTTGGACATTAATAGAAATTTGCAGCTATTTCTTTGGGATCCATGTGGTATGCAGTGTTTGACATAGTTTCTTCTTTGTTATCATTTGTATAAATGTATTCTTAACTCATAAATAAATTTCATGTATATTATATTCTTAATTTCAAGTTGAAAGGCGAAATTCATGTTTTATACTCTGTTTTGGGGAATTTAGCATAATTTGTTTATTTTCTTCAGTGTAGGGAGAATTCATTTCAAATGCTCTTCCTAACTCCTAACTAGTCTATTCACCTCACCATAATCATATTTTAATTTCAAAACCTTCTACCTACCTTGCCCCTTGGAACCTCTGCAAAGTTTGACCTAATTTCCTTGCCCTAGCTGTTTGACTCCTCCTGATCCAGCAAACCCTACAAAATCAAAATCAAAACCCTGAGCTACTATACCTAGCCTAAAATATTCTTTCCTTAGTCATTTTTACTGTGTTCTATATAGAGAGAGCCCTCTCTTGGCCTAGTAGGGCTAGCTACTTGGCTAAGCATGGTTTGAGGTTACCTCGGTATTACCTCTCTCAGCCTGAGGTTCAATTTGAGTGATAACAGTAGGCTTGGCCACTTTTGATTTATGTTGTTCAGGTGGGACATTTGGTGTTTCAAAACTCTGCAATTGATATGTTTCCATTATGGTTGTTTCAATTGGTTCTACTCTTGCAGGTTCACTTGGTTCTGCTACCAATGGTTCATTATGGTCTGCTTCTACTGGTGATGGAATTTTCCTAGGTTTAGGAGTTCTTGAAGGAGTAAGAGCATCCAACTCAAAACCAATAAAAAATAAAAATGAGGACCAGTCTCTGCCTAACTTTTTAATTTCATCTAAAACCAACAACTTCATTAAACCATGATGAAACAATGAAGTCTCACTCCCTTCAGACTTTTCTTGGACCTTATCTATCATTTTTGACAAACTTCTATGTAAATAGAAAGGCAGATCAAGGGAAATCTTACCAGTAAAGTGAAAAAGTAACTTGAAATTATATGAGTAGAATTTATGGTATCTCCCTTCACAATTAAAGTACTTTTGGATAATGAGCAACAATTTTGAGTAGTTGTCCTTTATGCAGCTCCTTGGAATGGCATTGGTGAGATCCATTTCACTTTTTTCAGGCTTCATGAATTCTTTGCACTGCTCCATGTTAAACTTGAAACCTTTGAACCACTTCTCTTGTCCTCTTGGAATCCTTGTAGCAGCTACAATAACCTCTGGTGTGATGGACAAATTGAGCATTCCCACTTTGGCGGTTGTTCCACTGAAATTTAAAGTAAACTCTTTGGAAACTTGTACATGGCAGCCTTGTAATTTCTCACAAAACTGTAAGCAATCTATACTTATGAAGATTTCCACTGTTGTTGGGTCTTCATTGATCAAATTCATATCTGTAGGTTCATATCTGAGACATTGGCCACCCTTCTTTGTCCTTTTTTTTGCCATGGTTTCTTTAATGTCTTCACATCCTCGCTTGATGATTTGCAACCTCACTTGATAATTTGCAGCCTCGCTTGATAATGCTCAATGTCAACCTTTGAAAACACTAGCCAAAGCTTTGGCTTAATGAAATAGCTCTCTAGAGCTCAATTTCATGCAAACAAGGAGTGAGAAATGAGAAATGACTGAATTAGGAAATATTTTAAAGTTTTGATGTCTTCTTGTGACCCAATGATGACTCATACATACCTAAAATGATCGTGATGACTTCAGACCTAACCATGTACCTTGGTTTTATCTCTCCATGACTCGAATGGCATCTAACTTACCCTTTCCCAATGATTTTCTGACACCTAACAACTAATCTGACAAGACAGACAGGAAACGGCACTTTCGTAGTGTATCTAGTGTAAATTTGGTTGTTTTCGCTACGAAACTATCAGTAGTTTCATAGCGAAAAGTAACTTTTCTTAGTGTATTTTGCTACAAAACTGTGGTTTCTTAGCTAAAATGAAATTTTCGGTACAAAAACCTTCGAAATTGAAATCAGTAAAAAAATAATGAGTGATGTGACACGAGAGGATTTGAAAATGAGTGGGTTTAGACCTTAGGGTAAACTTAAACCAGAAAAAATTTAATATTTCCCTTGACCAAGCATATAAAAAAATGAATCCTACAACCCTACTTTTGACACATGAACCTATTTAACCTTATCAAATGATGCTTCATTTTTTTGGGTGTTAACACATGCTACGAACTTTCCTAATAGACAACAGGCTTGAAAATTCTTGATTTCTTCTTCAAAATTGTTCATGGCTACATAAGTGATGAACTATAATGAGTCAAAAAAATATTTTATGATGTATTTTACCCCCTTTCAAGCAGCAGTGGCTTCACCCTTGGTAGCAGTGGTTTCAGCTTCAGCACGTTCATTTATCATTGTCATATTTAAGCCATTTTTCTTGAGTTTCGTTTGCACCATTTCCATCTACACCTCCAGCTCCTTCACTTGACCTTTGAGCTTCTTTCTCTCTACCTGCAGCCAGATGTTCCTTTTCCTTGTGTGCTTCATCCCTCTACATAAATGGAGGGTTCTCTTTAGCAATTTCTTAGCATTTGTTAGGGCCTCATCATAATAATTAATCTTCTCATTCACTTTCTCCTTGAACTCCTCTACCATCTTTCTTTCTTGCTTAGCCTCTTCTAACTCCATCTTTGTTTCAATGACCTCCTCCCTAGCTTCCCTCAATTTCTCCCTTAGAATCTCTACTATATATTTTTCAGTGACCTTCTCCTTGCCTTTCCTATGCTTGATAATTTCTTCTTTTGTTGGGGATAGGTCAATGATTTCTTCTACCATAGGTTGTTTTCCTTTTTCTGTCTCTTCAGGCTTCTTATCAGCCTTGCTATCTTTTGAAAGTTGAAATCTAGTGAGAGGCTTTCTTGGTTTAAAGATAAAACCTACATCTTCACTGGAAAATTCAATTTTCTTGGCAATGAGGCCTTTCTTTTTCTTCTTACTTCCTTTGACCTCCACATGTTTAACCACAGGGTTTTATTCTATATCTATGGCTTTTAAATATCATCAAGATTACCTTTTCCCACTATTTGGCTCCTAGTGATTCTTCCATGACTATTTTTGCTAGGTTTAGGCTTGCTGCTTGAAGGTGTGGGCTGAGGTATCTCTTTCTTTTGAAAATGTTCCATTTCAACCTCCATAGGCTCTATAATTGGCTACATTTCTCCTTCCTCTCCACCTTTTGCTTTAGCTATAGGTTCAGCATTCTTACTAGAAGGGTTGGTATTTGATTTAGGTGTTTTCTTAGGAGTCAACACATCCATTTCATAACCACTTAGAAATAGAAATCTGGCCCAATCTCTGTTTAATTTTTTCAACTCTTCCATAACCAGTAGCTTAATTAATCCATGATGGAACCCAAAGGTTTCACTACTCCCAGTCCTAGCTTGTACTTTATCTCACATTTTTCCTAGGCTTCTAAATAAGAAAAATGGAAGGTCCAAAAGATGATTACCAGTGAAATGGAGTAAAAGTCTGAAGTGATACTAATATATCATGTGAAACCTCCCTTCACATGTGAAATACTTTTGAATCATCAGCAATATTTTTGAGTAATTTTCTTTGAGACAACTTCTTGGTATCCCTAAGGTCATGTCCACTCCTATGTGCTTAGGCTTCAAGAACTCATCACAGTTCTGCAATTTGAATCTATTTTCTTCATTTTCCATTGTTTTCCTTCAATTTCCTCTTCACATGCAACATGTGACCTTCCACCTCCCTTTTCTCCTATTTTCCATTATTTTCATAAATAACTTGCCAATAAATTCCACTTTGCCTTTTGAAAGCCTCAGCCATTGCCTCTGTCAATTTCCTTTTGCCATAATAATGAAATGAGCACCCACTAGGATTGTTTTCCCAGCATTCAGTATGGAATAAGTACCCCTTAGCCGTGGTCTTATTTTTCCTTTATTAACTTTTATTACATGAAATTTGAACTTGAGTCTATTACAGAATCCTCCCCCTTGGGGGGACATCATCCTCGATGTTCAATGACACCTACAAACCAACAAACCATTGAAAATAAAACATACTACCTATGGAGCTTTATAACATAGCACGTTGCAGTATTTACAATGACCACTGCTAAAAAAATGAAAATCATACCATTTACTGGAGATTTATAGCACATATCATTACGGTATTTACAATAATATGCACATATGCGCATTTTCTCAACTATAAAATAAAAGGATATGATCCATGCATCCACAACAATGGAATCCAGAGGCTCACACCTCTACCCTCAAAGTAGTTCCAAGATTCACTTTCTTCCCAAGAAGTCTGGAATCCATTGTCAGAGACAGAGTTGCATCCAATGTCCAATGCTACAATCTTGTGTTATTTTTCTCTTAGTGAACAGTTACCGGATCATTGTCCCAGGGCACACTCCCAATTTTCATCTGATTCCATTTGAAAATTATAATGACCAAAATAAATCCATCCCCGACCTTCCCTTCTCTTCTACATAGTTCCTCAAGAAATCCAGTAACCTCCTTCCATGCAGTCACCCACCTTCCAAGTTTCCTGGCATCCCTATCCCAAGTGATCCATCCCTTGGCAAGGCTTCCTCACATCGAAAGATAAAAAATCCAAGGCATATACCTACCTCGAAAAAAATATATCGTTCATAGCATGTTCATGGAAATAAATGGACATTATTGGGTACCAGTGTCCAGAATGGCCCTGCTCCTAAATTGTTTTACGAACATATTGATGCATGTTTCAATTCCTTTTGTTGTTGCTGTTAATGCTTGCAATCAATTTCAACCACCCAATCAAGAATTTTTGTGCTTCTTGTACCAAGCACATAACTGACATTAGATTCAAAATAAATTGAAATAAATTCACATCATACCTCATTGGTAGCTCGTAAAAAAGGTGCACTTGCAATTATGTTCACTTCTTGTCACAACAAGTCAAAATATTTGTTTGATCAAATCATCATGTATAAACATATCACATTTGGTTAGCTCAAAATTCAATCATCATAATCAAGATCATATATTACATATAACCATCACAAACCATAATCATAGATCATGTGTAACCATCGTAAGTCATAATCACATATCACATGCATAATAAAACTGAAATAAAATATTGATACTTATCCTCCATTGATCCTTAATTCTTCCTTTTTTTATTTTGTACACACACCGGATTGGTTGCCACACCTGAAAAGTACCTAGTTCCCTTGCTCTCTTCAATCACATACACATACACACAGTGTACATCACAACACGTACATCCACAATGGCATAAACACCACGTAATACATACACCCACATTGGCATACGACACATACACCTACACCTAGTTTACAATACATACGCCTACACCAACATACAACACATACAGGTCCTACACTCGGTGTACAATATAACACAACACATACACCTACATCTGGTGTACAACACTACAAGACACATATACATATACAAAGTACAACATAATGAATACACATGTCATGATACCATGACTACACCATACACATACACAGTATTGCATGCTTGCAACATAGCATGTACAACATGCACACAATACCTCATGTATACCAATACCATATGCACAACATGTACACAGTACCACCAGTACACAACACTACATGCACAACATGTGCACAACGTCACATGTACATGGCACCACATGCATAACGTGTACATAATGCCAAATGTACACCGCACCACCTATACAATGTGTACACAATACCACATGTACACAACACCATTGCACGACATGTACACAACACCACATGTACACAGCACCACATGCACGACATGTACACAACACCACATGTACACAGCACCACATGCACGACATGTACACAACACCAGATGCACATAGCACCACATGTAAAATCATGCACACAACACCATATATACATACTACCACATGTACAAAATTCACACAACACCATATGTTCATAACACTACATATACAACATGTACATGGCACTATATGTACACAGCATCGTGTATCCAACATGCGCACAATAGAAAATGCATGCAACATTGCATATCCAACATGTGCATAGTCTTATATGTACACAGCACCACATATCCAACATGTACATAACAACACCTATACCTAGCATTGTATATGCAATATACACACAACACCATATATACAACATCATATGTACACAATACTACATATGTTACATGTACACATCACCATATATATAATCACTGAATATACAACATGTGCAACATATACACAATAGTGGTACTGCACATCCATAGACTGCACATTGTCCCCACAATAAACCTTTCTTCTAGTTTCTTTCCACTATCTAAGGTTATTCTATCATGTCGCGGGTCACACTACTTTCACTTCATTGATGTGCCCCTCAACATTACATGTCCATAACATAAACATAGGAATAATACAAGCATATAATATCAATGCATATCCACATGATACTAACCTCATAGATCTGTCAGAGTTACTCTTCCCACTTGATTTCTCATAAGACCTAGAACTAATTCATGACATTCACATGCATAAGAAATCATTCCTCCATAAGAATGATTCTTGAAAACACTATCATACAGTGCTATAGATTCATACATACATACATACATATATATTATCATTAGCATAACACAATCATGATCATGTCATACAACGACATACATACACACACACACACACACATATATATAAACATTTATCATTAAAAAATCATGATCCATGACAACCCTGTCAGACATGACATACATACATACATAAATTTATACATATATAAACATCAACATAATCACGATCACAACATAATTTCTAGATATCATAAGGTCTAGGTTAAGAGAACTTCCTTTATTTGTGCACAATGTTGAGAACAATAGTTCCCATCATAGCCAAGGCATCTAACACCTTAGATACATTCACTTTACCTTTCTTGCAACTTTTCTACCACCATCCATTTACCACAATGGACCCAACCAGTCCAACCAATTATCATATTATTACCTTCTGATGCCCTTTACTCATGCATCGAGCTTCATTCAGTTCTTACATTACTTGTTGGGTACCAAACAACTCTCCTCGAGCTCCACTAATTTTCCTCTTTCCCAAACCAATTCCTAAGACTCTCCAAAACATAAAAATAAATAGTAAGAGAAAGAAATAAGAATACCATGATAAAAAAGAAATACAACATCGCAGAAAGGTGGCAAGGCATTGCACCAAACATAAAAAAAAACTTCAAATAAAGCGTAAAAAAACCATAAAATACTGAAAGCACGAGACTAGTAATAAACACCATGACTCAACCCCCATGGGTTCCCAAAGATTTCAATGGAAAGCTCAACCTAATATTTTTCAAAGATTTCATGGCAGTCTCTTTCCATGCAATCCTCTACATCATACTACCATAACCACATAACTGTCAGTGCACAAAAAATGTAACAATATACCAGTTATCTTACCTTGTTATGTCAAACATGTTTCCTTGTAATTGAACAAACATGTCAGCCACGTGTTGCAAATATTTGAAGACAACATATTTATCAATTTGAAACCAACCTTTACCAAGTCTAAAAACTATTTCATAGTCAATAATTAACTCACATTCTTCAGTCATAATACATAATGCTATAACTATCATCTACTTACACTCAAGTACATATCAATTATCTCAACATATATGTATTAGTACAACCATCTTAAAACAAGAACATTTCTTCATGCAATATTTCAGACACATACTCATATCATGCGACTAATCAAACATTCAAACAAACTATAAACATACCATGTTAGATAAATCAACTACATGACATAATAGACACCAAACATTCAACACCAGATAGATGACATAATCAAATAGTTAAGCACTGAGTACACGACATAAGCAAACTCATATGTTAATGTATCTTAGGGGAGGCTATCTTGTCTGCACAATCAATCTAATTAGCACGATATAACTTCACAATATATCAACTCAATCATAAATAAGTTCATGATATCCATAACCTTAATTAGCTAACATGTTCACCTCATAATCTCATAAACAATTGTCATTCATGCATAACAATCACATCTACACAGTCATTCTAGATTAGTATGACATAATATCACAATAGCTCGACTCATACCTGAATATCATAACCATAACCATCTACATATGCCAATACAGGTCAAAACTATACATATAACATCAAGATATCAATACAATAACCCTAATCATCAATCTAACTAACATATAACAACAACAAGTTAACATATAACATGCTCATTGACAACATATAACATAATCCTCAAGTTAACTATTCTATAACAATCAACAAGTTAACATATAACATACTTATCAACAACATACAGCATATTCATCAGGTTAACTAACATAAAACAACAACAACAATACATATAACAACAAGTTACTATCATTCATGACTATTAGACACATGTGCATATGACCACACTGATTCACTAGCATCTACCATGCATGTAACCACAACAACAATAGAATGAAAAACATGTATATAACCCTAACGCATATAATAATCCATTGACTAACATACATGCATGCCAAACATAAAATACATGTTTGACGATCTTCTCTTACCCCAGAGTCTAGTGCTCCAACTTCACTTTGATGATCTGTATCGCCTGCTCTATCTCAACCAACACATGAGCATCATAATGTACCAATAGTATCATGATGACTTAATTGCATACAATGACCTCATGCACAACAACCTTCACCATGAAAATTCATGCATAACAACATATAAACATTGATATGCATAACAAATGTATAACCGACATGCACTCATGATGATCACATCCAATAACAACACCATCGACTTCCACATGGAGACACAACTGCAACAATGATGACCACCATGCATACACAACAAGCACCCAATGCACAAACATACAACATATGTATGAAACTAACATGTATTCATGACTAACGTATTCTTCCCAAGGATATCACAACCACGCTTTGATACCATTTGTAACGTACACCGCCCCTCACATCTACCCAAGTAATCATCCAACTGGGGTAAACATAAGATGAGGGAAAGTTATGACTAGACTCAACCGCATTGGTGACTTTAAGGAAGTGGAATCAATAGAAACCCATAACACATAACTTTGTACCTGCTACAGGATGCCCATAGGCTATCACATCATCCACCTGACCTATCCATAGGTCCCACTAATTTTTAGTGAATAAACCCTTGGACACTCCCTTGATATGGGCAAGGGTGTATCTGAGAGGCTCTTAACGGTCCCACAACATAGTCATGTGTGCATCGAGGGACTTTTTCCCTCAAACCTATCCCAGCGTTCACAGGATTTATGGTACTTTTTAAACCTAGAATTTGGGTCACTGCCCAGAACTTCTTGTAGCTTCCAAAATTCATCAAACACATGATGACAAGGCTAATGAACCAAAAACTGACTCCAGGGCTAGGCCTAAACATCCCTAACCGAGATTGATATTCTGTCAAACACTTTGCATCAATGTAATCTACAGGAATAGGATACAATATAGAGCATGAGTGATTGAAAACTCTTAGACATGACAAGAAGGATCACTACCCTCTTCCTTGAAATGTTATGACATCGATTAGGTCTTGCATCCATTATCTTTACAATTACAAGTAAATACATAAAATAACCATGGCTTGAACCATTCATATAACCATGCTTATAACCAGCATAAAATCATGTAAATAACAATGAGGTAATAGTCATTAAAGCCACACATTAACAAGTACAAAATCAAGAGAAATTAGCTTTTATTAAACATAGGCAAGAGCAAACTAGGTTCGAGACTTCCATACCACCTGACCATAGACATGGCTGAGCCAAATATCTCTTCATCCAGTCACCCTCGTCCCATATTCCAAGCATGAATGTGGGATCTCATGGATAAACCAATCCAAAAACAACCAAAGGAATCCATAGGTTTGTAATGTTCCAAAATTTTCATGCAGATAAATGGAACATTAATTTTTGCTAATTTCACCTAGGAGGAGAATAAATGGGTAAGGAGACCCATGCATAATGAAATTCTCAATAAAATCCCTCATAGTATGAAAGTGGGTCATCTTTGGAGCTGGTTTGCACACCCTCATGTGTGAACAGGGTTATTTGCAAGTGGACAAGGTCAGGTTTGACCAAGTCAACAGCGCTGCCATAGGAGGAGTGGCTTACTTTGGAAGACAGAGCAGTGTGAATGAGGAAAGAGATATTTGGTGGAGGAAACCCTAATGGATGGGGCCCATGGAGAAAGAGCTTTCACTTATTTAAAAGGAGGGCAAAGCAACCATTGTTTCTCATGCTTGTATTATTCATCTCAGTGTCTCTTCAGACAATTGTGCATTCTTTGCTGTTTAGCAAGAGTTGCCGGGAGGAATTCCTGTTTAGGATTCCTTCTCCTTCTTGAGAGGCCTATTGAGGGATTTCACTGATTTTCCTCACATCTATGCTTGGGGCCAGGAATTCTCCATCAAGACAGTGTTATTTCTGCAGCATAATAGTATTGTGTTGTTGGGTGTTGCAGTGAGGGTTCACTACACCACCTCCATCAGCTATTTTTCAGAGGAGGAGCCTCTCTTCTCTTTGGGAGATCAGATTGGAGGAATTCCAAGCTTATTGAATAATTTGGCATCAAGGCCAACTCATTCCCTAGCCCTACAGTGCAGTTCAATCTAGTGACTGTGTTATTTTGAGTGGAGCATTTGCAGTGGGGCTCTTGCAGATTGTTGGAGGGCAAGATCTTTGGTGAGAGGATCAGCCTTTCACTCTAAACATCCATTGGAGGAGGCATATTCAGTTTTGGCATCATATATAGCCTCTCCATCTAGTTCTATTTCTGAGTTGCTGCAGCTACCCAGCAACTTCGACATTTTGCAGTTTTTGTATTTTATTGCCAATCCTTCTAGGATTGACATGAGGTAATCTTTGGGAGCTGAGATATTCACACCCAATGTTGTATTGGGCCACATATTGATGTATCTATGTATTTGACATATATAGCATGCAGTTTCTCTATAAAACTACACTGTCATAGCTTGGTATGCATGGTGTAGCAGTATTTTATCATGTATCTTGTACTTGTTTCTTGAGGCTGAGCATCGCCTATCTTGAGTGACCTTTTTCCTCAAGATCTTGTATTCATTTGTTATTGATATTATCTAATGAGATGGCTATGGATTTCTCTCACATTTATATGATTTTAGTGTTGCTTTTTCTCCATTATTGTGTTTGCATATTGCTAGATCTCCAACATTAGAATATCTTGAGATATTCTCATTGTTGTAGCATTTTCCTGATTTGGGAAAATTACAGTCGTATCAAAGCATGATCTCTGGCTCAGTCGATGGATCTCAGCCATCATTCTATCAAGAAGAGAGAAGTTGAAGACTCCATTATATGGAGAGAAAAAGGAAGATAAGCTTACAAAGCTTCTTCCAAGATCTGTACAGAGCATTCATGAAGAATTTGAGAAGATAAGAAGGGAGATATGTACATGATCTCCAAGAGGGTTTGAAACTGATTCAAACTCTAGATTGTATAATAGGGAGTGTGAGCATGCAGCCACACCCTATGAGGCACAACACAGTCACATGGCTATCTTTTCCATAATAAGAAAATAAGAAGGAGAAATGCCGAAGAGAGGAACTCTTAGTGGTTTCTTGCATGAGTATGAATCTCAAACTCAGAATTTTAGAGATCATATTAATTTTCTGGAGTTTTGCAAGATCATGGTGATGAGGATCAAGCAACATAATGAGGATATATTTCTCCTATCTATCTTTGATGGTTCCCCTACTTGTTCAGCCAGGGCTTGGATAGAAGAGCTAGACACCTTCTTGCAACAGCATCAGATTCCTGAAGATGAAGCCATCAGAGTAGCAGCGCTGCACTTAGGAGTTAAGATCTATGCATGGTGGTTATTTGAGTCTTTTACTTTGAAAAATGAAAATACCTCTTCCTATGCAATGTCCATTAGAACTTTGATGGAGAGATTTGGTAGGAGGAATTCTGAAACACATGTGGAGGAAACAAACACATTCAAACAAACAAAACCCTTGCATGTGATGAAGAAAAGCATAGACTCAGAATCATTTCAGAGAACCGTGAAGGAGGCTGATAACTTGCATGGTAATTTTTTGGAGGCAAGACCTTCATCTTGCATTTTGGCACAAGGAGGCATAGAGATCCCTTTTCCAAAAGAGGATCTAATCATTGGAGAGTTGCCCAATCATGTTGAGGAAGCTGAGGGAAACAGCGCTATCATTTCTAGAGTTGATCTGGTACCTCATGTAGAGGAAGGAGGAGATTTTTCTCCAACTAGAGGGATTCTTGCAGCTTTGCAAGGAAGTCCCCAGGATCTCATACATGTAGGTCCAAGCACAATCAGTGAACATCATGATTGTGCAGCATTGCAACTGGAAGAAGGAGGAAGGGAGGAAGAGAAACATCATGTGATGAGAAGCACACACCCTTCTCTATTTCAGAGAGCTAGTGCAAAGAGGAGGCAGATTGTATTGTGTTTTGAGATAAAGGGCAAGTTTTCCCAACCATATGTATAGTCCACTTTTGACATTGATGTCTCACTGCATAGAGGCATTCCACCAGGGAGGCCACCAGATCTATCATTAATGAGAGACATTTTGTCTTTGGATTAACCGCGCTTGGATTTTGGAGAGGTGAAGAGTTTTGAGGATAAATTTGGCATGGAAGATGTCAAAGTAGAAGACAGCAGCAGGAGGAGAGCTTCACATGCCATATCACCAGCACTGTCTCTTGGGAGGATTGATCCTTACTGGAGATCTCAGCTTTTAGTAGAGTACTCCAAGGATCTTGTTGCATGCATGATTCTAGATGACCTGGATAGAGATGATGAGTATATGGTAGATGATATGGTCATCTATTCACATGGCAGAGTCTTCTTGACTAGAGATTCTAGTCTCAAGGAGAAGTTGCTGCATGCAGCACATGAGGACTTCTTTTCCATGCATTGTGATGCATATCTTTCCTTGGAAAAGGAGTTCATTTGGGAGGGCATTCAACAAGACATACATCAGAATATGGAGAGATGCAGAGCCCAGATGATGATGGAGAGGATGTCACAGCCACCTTCCTACTCATTGAGAGTAAGGGAGCATTTTCAGCTGAGCAATTTCAGCTCAAGTCTTCTAGTGCATGATGGAGAATGTACAATTTCACCTTATGAAAAAATATCTTTCGGTAAAAATCACATCCAAATTTATTTGGATGTGATTTTTACCGAAAGATATTTTTTCACAATTTATGGATCACAGAAGCAATATTCCTAAAATTTCACCTTATGTTTTGTACTTCTTGTATTTTTATGAGAAACATATTGTACCAAGGAGGATTATTCCTTCTTTCATATTTTATAATGATGTACTTGAAGCCATTTGTAGCATTGATATTAGCTATCTCATTGGTGGGTTGTGGGGAAAGCCACATGATTCTTGGTGTGCACCATTGGCACCAAATTGTACTTTCATATTTCCATCTTGTAAAATGATTGTGGCAGAAAACAAGTGGCTGGAAGAACACTTTTTTTTGTTTTATTTGATGCAGGCAAGGAATGCACCATGCTGGTACCTTGTATGGGACCTTGATCCACTTTCCGTTTGTCATGTGACAACTTGTTTCTATTGGATTTTTCTTCCATGAATTGCTGGTATCTCTATGTTCATGGGGAGCTTTGATTGGAGAGTGGGTTTTAGATTGAGGATGCCCATTGGGAGCATGATTCTCCTTACTATACATGTTGTACATTTCAGGAGGAACCATGGGCCAACCATGAATGCCACATTACATTTCTTTACGTCTTGTGGGAGGGACTACTTGAAGAACTTGAGGAGTCACTCCATGGATCATAAGGAGTTGGAGGAGTTAGCATAGTCAACTCTTTTCCCTTGGAGGATGAGGGGAGAATCATCTATGACCCACTCCATTTATATGAGAAAAACATATGGTAAGAGTATTGATGACTTTCATAGTGATTTGTCGATATATATGCATCTCTTAACCATATATGTGCTGGGATTTTCTTGAAGAAGGAATACTCTTCCTTCTAGATTTTATGGTCTACATATGGCCATTATGGGTGATCACTCCCTAAGTGGATATGGGGAGGATATTTCTCATGGAGAATGTACTCACATTTCACATTACATCCTTCACTTTCTCTAGATTTGTGAAGAGACCGGGGCAGCAATAAAATGGTGGGGAGGCTACCCATCATTTTATTTTCCATGGCAGTGGGGAGTCAAACTACGTTGGCTACATTTGAGGGACCATTTTCCATCTCCTTTACTTCACATGGCAGCCAGCATGATTCTCCTTATGGTTCCCTTGATTGATATTGCTAGAGATTTTCTTGGGAGAATGATTGGATGGGAGACACATTGGGTGAATGTGTCCTTGGAGGGAGAGAACTCCCACACACTTTGCACTACATGTTCTAGAGGGAGCATGGGAGATGGTATGGCCACTACAGCAGCTCATTTGTTTCCTTATGAGGTGAGCCATATGAGGAATGTGATGCCATATGATGATGACTTCCAACTCATCACATATGAGATGATTTGGGCCAACATGTCTCATAGCGTTGGAGGAGAGATCCTTAGAGGTCTAATCTCCATCTTTCCATTTGAGGGAAATTTCATTGCAGCCTAGGATCATCATACACTCTACACTTATCCTAAGTGGAGACGAGGAAAGTGTGGGGTAGGCTATTTTGTCTACCAGGATCAGAATTCCATCCCACCTTCATTAACGGAGCCAAAGGTGGAGGACAGTTTCCAGGAGTTGCCTAGTTGGAAGGTGACTCATTTTGCATGTCTCATAGGTTGGAGATGGAGAATCCATATGGGAAAGATAGTTCCCATTTTATTTCAGAACGCATTCTTCAAAGGGACCTCTAGACATCACCTTTTCATCCTCTTGAGTATTTCACTTTTACATGATGATAGCTTGATAGCTAACTTACATGCTGAGGAGGAGCATTGTGGAGACTTGATTGATGAGATAGCATCACTTCACTGGAGGAGATCATCATACAAGGATGCTACAAGGAGAGGAGAAAATAATTCATTCTATCCTTGTACTTGCTTGAGGACAAGCAATATTTCAGAGGGGAGGACTGTAATGTTCCAAAATTTTCATGCAAATAATTGGAACATTAATTTTCGGTAATTTCACCTAGGAGGAGAATAAATGGGTAAGGAGACCCATGCATAATGAAATTATCAATAAAATCCGTCAGAGTATGAAAGGGGGTCATATTTGGAGCTGGTTTACACACCCTCATGTGCGAACAGGGTTATTTGCAAGTGGACAAGGTCAGGTTTGACCAAGTCAACAGCGCTGCCATAAGAGGAGTGGCTTACTTTGAAAGACAGCGCAGTGTGAATTAGGAAAGGGATATTTGGTGGAGGAAACCCTAATGGATGGGGCCCATGGATAAAGAGCTTTCACTTGTTTAAAAGGAGGGCAAGGCAACCATTGTTTCTCATGTTTGTATTATTCATCTCATTGTCTATTCAGACAATTGTGCATTCTTTGTTGTTTAGCAAGAGTTGCCGGGAGGAATTCCTGTTTAGGATTCCTTCTCCTTCTTGAGAGGCCTCTTGAGGGATTGCACTGATTTTCCTCACATCTAGGCTTGAGGCCAAGCATCCTCCATCAATATAGTGCTATTTCTGTAGCAGAATAATACTGTGTTGCTGGGTGTTGCAGTGAGGGTTCACTACACCACCTCCATCAGCTATTTTTTAGAGGAGAAGTCTCTCTTCTATTTGGGAGATCAGATTGGAGGCATTCCAAAGCTTATTGCATACTTTTGCATCAAGTCCAACTCATTCCCTAGCCCTACAGCATAGTTCCATCTAGTGACTGTGTTATTTTGAGTGGAGCATTTGCATTGGGGCTCTTGTAGATTGTTGGAGGGCAAGATCTTTGGTGAGAGGATCAGCCTTTCACTCTAAACATCCATTGGAGGAGGCATATTCAATTTGGGCATCATCTACATCCTCTCCATCCAATTATTTTTCTGAGTTGCTGCAGCTATCTAGCAACTCCGGCATTTTGCAGTTTTTGTATTTTATTGCCAATCCTTCCAGGATTGACATGAGGTAGTCTTTGGGAGCTGAGATCTTCACTCCCAATGTTGTATTGGGCCACATAATGATTTATCTATGTATTTGAAATATATAGCATGCAGTTGCTATTTAAAACTATGTTGTCATAGCTTGGTATGCATGGTGTAGCAGTATTTTATCATGTATCTTGTACTTGTTTCTTGAGGTTGAGCATTGCCTATCTTGAGTGACCTTTTTCCTCAAGATCTTGTATTCATTTGTTACTGCTATTATCTAATGAGATGGCTATGTATTTCTCTCACATTTCTATGAGTTGAGTGTTGTTGCTGCTCCATTATTGTGTTTTCATATTGCTGGATCTCCAACATTAGAATATCTTGAGATATTCTCATTGTTGTATCATTTTCCTGATTTGGGAACACTACAAGGTTAAACCACCTCCACCCTCACCATATCATGATCACACCCAAACTCATGTTGAGATCAGAAAATCAAACTAATCTTGGAATGCCTTCATGATCCATCACTATCCTTGGGGAATTTTCCATCTCCTTGTCTCTCAAGCTTTACTGCAATCCACATCGAATCACTAGGCCCTAAATCGATACATTTCCCTTAGCATTTACCATGTATCCCACCAAAACTGGTTAAGGGATTCATAGGCCTTCGGGAATTTCCTAGGACCACCTCCGCCCCAGATTCTGAAAACCATTTGGAAACTCCAAAGCTCAAAATTGATATTAATCCCATCACACCATGGATATCTGAAAAAAGGCAAGGAAAGGCTAAAAACCAATGTCAAAACCTGGCAAAACTAGGCCACCGAAAGCAAGAGAACCAAATACCAACATGCATAATCCATGCATGTCTAAACCAGCTAGGAAATCGCACATGCAATATGTTTCCACCAGTGTTTTTGTTGAATTTTCTTGATACTTCTCTTTTTGGATTGATCTTTTCTATCCTTACCTTTCTTTGTCCTTCCTTTGATTTATTTCCCCTTTCTTGGTGCAATTTTCAAATTCTCCAAGAAAACTTTGTGTCTAAGAGTGGGAGAGAGAGAGAGGTCCAAAACTAAACTGAAAAAATGTTTGAGCCAAAAGCTTGCCCATTGATCCTCAGAAGCCTTTTTGTTAATGAGGTCTCTATTTTCTTCATTTTCCATTATTTTCCTTCAATTTCCTCCTCACATGCAACATGTTACATTTCACCTCCATTTTCTCTTATTTTACATTATTTTCATAAATAATTGTCAAGAAATTCCACTTTTCCTTTCCAAATCCTTACCCATTTCCTTTGTCATTTTCCTTTAGCCATAATAACCGAAATGAACACCCACTAGGATTCTTTTCCCAACATTCAGCTTGGAATAAGTGCCCCTTAACCGTGGTCTTATTTTTCCTTTATTAACATGTATTACATGAACTTTTAACCCAATTTTGTTACAGGGTACAACTCGATGGTGCACAATATTGCTAAGGGTATACATGGATTCATTCTTTGAGATAGGGAGGTTTCTTTGTTGATTTTGAAGGGTGTTTGGATTTGAAATTCCTCTCTACTCTCCTTAAATTTGTAGCATTCTTTGTTTAATGCAACCTCTAATTCCCTGGAAAGTATCCAAGTCTAGGTGAAACTCCTATTTTTCCTATGGAAATATGGTTGATGTTGCCTATTGGCTCAATAGGGAATATGTTGGGTTGTACTACAGTGGATGAAAACTTTGTGGATAGCTTGAAACACTTAGTTGTGAGGTTCTTGGTGGAATTACACCTCAACAAAGGTTTACTTAAATCACTTGAACTGAAGGTGGGAACACTCTAGTATAATAATTTGTCAGATTATGTGCATTTATTGTATAAATTTGTGTGGTTCCATGATTAAGGTCATGTTATTGTATAAATATCTAAATAGATCAACTTATCTTGTAATATGCTAAAAAAAAATATTGAATCAATTCTACAAACTGTGGAAACCAATTACGATTGCATAATCACATGAACAAGAAAGAGAAAGAAATGCAATCACACAACACAAATATGTACCTTGGGAAAGCCTCATATAAAAACCATGTTATCTATATATTGCATTAATTCAAGGAAATGAAACAATACAATGTTATTTCCCTTCCTGAGAAACCTCTACACTATCTCTGACTGTCTCTCTCTGATACCAACAATAATGGCCTGATACTTAACCAATTTCCTGCTCTGGATTGATCGCCTTAGCTTACGCATTCTTGGAGGAATTTAGCCCCTCTTAATTAGGAAATTCCCAAGAACTGATTGTGAAATTGACATGTACAATTTTATAATAATACAAATGATAGTTATCTTCCCTTTAACTCCAATCTCAACTAGGTTACTATTAGAACTCACATGAAATGGCTATTTATAGTGAATTATTAGCTATCTAATTTGTCACTACATATGAATTAAATCATATTTAATTCACTGGACCTATCACTAGCTCATCTATCAGTTAGAACTAGTTAAATTGAGTTAACTAATTACAACTCAAAATAAATTGTAACTGGACCCTCTAAAACTTAGAGTGAACTCTACATGCCTCTTGTTTTACCCTCAACTCAAATTGACTAATATAAATAAGTCTTCTTGACTCAATTAACTTGTACAAGTTGTCATGTGATGTAGAATTACAATTTACTTCTAATTTAATTAAGGGAAAATTAAACTAGAAGCCTTTCTTATTTCCAATTTCAACACTCCATCTCAACAAGAAAGGGATTGTCTACTACCCCGATATTGTCTTTGTGGAACTTGAATTTTCTTCTTGATAGTGCCTTCATCAAGATGTTTTCACCTTTCTCCTTTGTGGGAATGTACTCTAATGACATAATCCACCTCTGCACACAATCTCTGAGATGGTGATACCGAATATCAATATGCTTGGACCTGTCATGAAAACCTATATTAAGCGATATTTTGATGCAACTTTGGTTATCAAAATAAATTACCATCGAATCCATTTTTTGACCAAACAAACCAACAAGTATCATCATCATCCATATGGCCTTACATGTTTCCTAACTTGCCACCATGTACTCTACCTCTGCTGAACTAAGTGTAACTGATCTTTATTTCCTTTTGTACCAAGAAACCGTTGTTGATCCTATGCTGAAGATGCCCCCTGATGTGCTCTTCCTGTCGGATGGACTCCCTACCCAATATGCATTTATGAAGCCTTGAATCTTCACTCCCTCTATCTGTATGTATTATAGCCCAAACTATGTAGTGCCTCTGAGGTATCTTAACACATTCTTACATGCCTTCCAAAACAACCTGGTAGGCTTCAACATAGCTTGACTAAGCTGGTTAACCACATAGCATATGTATGGTTGTGTATTCACCAAATACATGAGTGAATACACAAGTTGCATGTAGATAGTAGCATCTACTACTTTGCTTGATGTAGCATCCTCTTTCCTTCAATTTCCTGCTAGAGGAGTCTCCATGGGTTTGATGTCCTCCATGTGGAAATTTCTGAGAATATAGTTGGCATACTTTCCCTGAGATAAAAATATCTCCCCATCCCTTTGCCATATTTCCAATCACAGGAAATAATGCAAGAGCTCCATATCTGTCATCTCAAATTCTCTTGCAAGATCCTCTTTTCAAGACTTGATGAGTTGCTTATCACCTGTCAGTAAAAAATCATCAACATGAAGTATAATGATCAAAACCTTACCTTCCACCACAATATGGTAAAGGTTCACATCTTCTTCACTCTTGGTGAAGCCCAACTTGATGAAGTAGTTTTCGATCCTGGTGTACCCAGCATGAGGTGCTTGCTTCAACCTGTACAATGCTCTCTTGAGTCTGCACACATGGGACTCTCTGTCAACGGTCTCAAAACCTTTCTACTACACAATGTACATGATATTTATATGAAAACTTTAGAGTTTATGGTGAAAATTTGCAAGTGAAATGATTAGTTTTTTTTAGTTAATTATGTCAATTTCATTAACACATTAAGATGCTTAAATACTAAATTTTTCATAAAATAAAGAAGACATCAATACCATAACAATACACACAAGACAAAAAATGATGAATGAGTTCACCCCTTTTGGGCTACATCACTTGGTCAAGCTTCCAATGTTGGGAATATTTCATTATGCACAAAAATATGTTTTTGCATCAAGTTACAATGCTTATAATGCTAAAATAATGTATTCAATTGCTCCATAACAGTCAAAAACCCCTAGCTGGGCTCTTTCTAGACTCAAAAAGATCAAAAACTGACTGATTTATGCTCCATAGTTTTTTTTCTACTAGTTGTCCTATAATTTGCACTTTCTTGCAAATTTTTATACAGATTCCACCTTTTGCGGCCACGTGGAGTGAAAAAATTGTACCGCGCCGGCGAGAATCCCACCTCACCAGGTTCAAATTGTTGCCTTCTTAAATTGACTGTGTTAGCCTTTAACCGCTTAAAAATGCACCACTTAGCGCGTTATAGGCTGTTGATTTCAGCGATGGTTCAAAAATGCGCCAAAAAATATAGCCAAACTTTGTATAGACTGCAGGTTATGGTATAGTTATTTTTTGGTTGAGTTATACTTCACACCCACATGATTGTGACCTCTGCCTTAACCATTGCGTGTGACCATTTCGGGACTATTGTGTTTGACTGTTGGTGTAACATTGTATTTCCACCCACCAACATATATCATATCCTTGACTATGCCTCCCAAATATTTCCATGTGCCTGGAATAAAATTTGACCGACGAAGTTTGCTAACCAAACCCATTATGAGATGTGATATGTGGTTGACCACCAAGAATTTTGGCTATGGCTATACCATATAGTTTGAATGTTTGTATACACCGTCGGTTAATATATGGGTTTCAAAATTTGGATAATGTGTATAACATATGGTCCATTGAGCTTACAATATATATTGGGGCACATAACATATGGTTGCAAAAAATTTGGCATGGTGTATATAATAAGGTTGGCTATGGGGTTAACCCTGGACCCCTAGTTTCCCACCACGTCGTGTGGGTTGTATGGACCGAGGGTTAGGGGTTAACCCCATTCCCTACCCTCCATTTCATACCCTATGAAACTTTAAATATGTTTTGTGCCCATATTATAATAAAAATCACCATGGGTGAGGCAGTAGAAGGCTTGGCTAACAGGCATGATCTCTAAAGTTTGAACCCTGTGGAGGCAGCTCGACCTCATAAAAAAAAAATTCACAAATGAGTGGAGGCCACGTGGTAGCCACTGATTGGCCCACATGACACTCCCTCATTGGGCCGCCTCCTAATCACATTAACCAATCAAAAATTATCATTACGCAACCAATTAGAACAAGACATGGGCAGTCAATGACTGGTCCACAAAATACATAGCCAAGTGCCCAGTCAATGTACGGATTGCTAACTAGGTGTACCTACAACCAATTTTCCAAAACATTTAGTTGTTTTCCTAATCGATCAAAACGTGATTACAGAATCATCTAATGTCAGATTTGAGTGAAACAAGTTATGTTAGATTCAGGGCAATGAGATCTTCGCTTTGGCGTTGGTTTCAAGCCAATACAAGCACTTTTAATTTTGGGCTTTAAACTTATCCACAAAATCATTCCTCCCCACTAGAAGCTTTTGGACCTCCAGAAGCTCTTTATCAATCAGATTAATAGATGAGGGTACATCTCTCTCACCCTTCTAGTCTCAATCCACTGAACTTTGCTTGAATTTTTTTCTTTGAGCTTTTCATAAAATTACATCATTTTTCCTGAATTTTGAGTTTTGTCTTGCTGTCAACAATGACATCTTGTTGCAATTTTCCAAAATATGCAGAATAAAAAACTTCCTTTGAAGGAATACACACATTCCCTCCTCGGTCTTCAATCAAAGGAAACTTATGCAATTTCAATTTTTTTCTCACCTTGAACACTGTCATCATGACGCTTAACATATCTAGCCTTGCACATGGCTCGAATCTTGACCAAATGTGATTGCCATCTCCATGCACCATCCTTTTTACAAATACAACACATTATGAAACCCACAATAAGAATTTTTGGAACCAATTTCCTCTTTTTCAAATTGCTTTTTAATTTTCTCTTTGACCCCTACATTCTTTAACACTAGCATCTTGTTCACACCAATGTTCAACAATGATACATCCTATTGCATATTCACTTCATATTGCTTACCTCTTTTAGGAGGAAACATGTTAGACTCCTGAAACTTCTTATCATGTTCATTAGAAACCTCAATGAAATTAGATTTCAAATTTGAATCATATCCTTGAAAGTATTTAGGTTCCTCAACATATTTATGCTTGAACATTAACAATGCAAAATTGTGACTAGCATTAACATTCCTCTTCATTGTCCAACATTAACTAGAGACAAACTCGATTTCTTGCTATGTGATCTAACAATGTACACAATCCCATTCTTGAAAAAAAAATATTTATTCTCATGGTGATGAAAAATGGCTCTCCTATCATAAATATATGGGCTTCCCAAAACTATACCACATATATCAAGTTGAACTACATCAAGTTCAACTTTATCAAGAATGTTTGTAGTGAATGCAAATCTAAGTAGGCACTTCCTTGTCACGTGTAATTTTGCATTCTCACATACCCAACCTAAATGATAAGGTTTAGGATGAGGAATGGTCTCTAAGTTCAACTTCTTGACAATTTCTTCAAAGATAATATTTTCTTGTGAACCATTATCAAACAGTTTGTCTATCTTGGTATGCTTTGAAATAACTCTAATATGGAACATCTCAATTCTTGCTTTTTTTCATTTTGGGTGTCATTGAGACAACTTGAAGAACTATTAATTTCAATATCCCTACCTTTCAAACCCATGGTTGTGATATTTGTTTCATCCCCAAAATTAGAACCTAAATCATGTTGTCTAGTTGCAGTTGCCTTCTCTTTCTCCTTGTTTTTAAACTTTTTGGGTCTAATCTCTGGATGAAGTTTCCATAAATAATCTTCATCATGGCCCTCTTTGGAATATTGATTGCATGTAAGTTTTTATTTCTCCATCTTGATGGGAGAATTCTTCTTTCCTTTTCCCTTGAACTTACCCTTTACTTTATCTCCATATTCAAAGGTGTTCTCACTTGTTTCATCAGAAACATGTTTCCATCTTGCTTCTATATGTGTGGCTTGTACACAAACTTCATCTAAACTTGTAGGGTTAAAAATTATAATAGTGTGTCTCAAATAGCTATGCAAACCTCCAATGAATTTCAACAAAGTGTCTTGAGATGACAAATCTACAATCAATATCAATGTTTTCCTTCTAAACTCTTGGGTATAACTTTGCCCACGTTTGCCCTTTAATTTCCCATATTTTTTCTAATCCATGATATATTTTTCCATGCATGCTAATGGATAAAAAAAATTCTCAATGCAGCAACAAAATCATTCCAAGAGGATAAAACCTTACCATTTTTCTTCATGCCCTCTTGGGTTTTGGCTTCCCACCAAATGAGTGTTGCACCTTCCAACCTTAATGAAGAAATATGAATCTTGGTCTCATCATACTTGATCCTTTGTATCCTACAATACACTTTAAGCTGATGAACACAATTATCTAATCTCTAATAATTTACCTCTCCATTATACATAGGCAATTCAAACCTTATGTCAAGTTTTAATAGTGGAGTTTTACCATGTCCCTTTGGAGAATGTGGAGGTGCTTATGAAGAGGTTGATGTATAATATGATGATGGTGAATATGGAGGTGAGGATGGAGGTGAAGAGAATGGTGGAGTTAAAGGTGGTTTATCGACATTCCCTCTATTCATTTTTGGAGGCTTGTCCCCATCTCTCACTAGAAAATTTGGCGGAAATTCCGACGGCCAATTCGTTGCTATTCCGACACATAGTCGGCGCAAGAACGACAGTTCGAGGGCGGACAAATCGTGGTTTGTCATGCCGTCGCAGTTCTGACACACGTAAAAAGTGTCGCACTATCGACACTTATTCCGTCGCTTTCGAACAAGCGTCATTCTTCCGAAGTCTCACAAACCATCGCGCCTCCGACGTTTGTAAACTGTCGCACTTCCGATGAAATGTGGTTCGATGTTTGGAACGTCGCTCTTTCGACGCTTGTAAACGGTCGCAATTCCAACCCAACGTGGTCCGACATTTTGGACATCGCTCTTCTGACGTCTGTAAGATGTCGCAATGCCGACAATATGTGGTCCGACTTTTGGTACGTCGCTCTTCTGACGTTTGGAACATCTCTCTTCCGACGTTTGGAACGTCGCTCTTCCGACGTTTAGAACGTCGCTCTTTCGACGTTTGTAATCTGTCGCAATTCCGACAAAATGTGGTCCGACGTTTTTATACTGTCTCTCTTCCGACGTTTCTAGGTTGTCACAGTTCCGACGTCTACAAGGCGTCGGTAGACCGATGGAGGGTTCAATTTAAAAAAAAAAAAAATTGAAACTTTAAAAGACGAGAAACGTTGTTTTGAATATATTATATGAAGTAAAACAGTCCATGAAGTCATTACATTTTCACATCTGAAGATTGGAACCCAAATATCCATCCAGAAAAGTGGAAGTCCCACCCTGGACAATGATAGAAAAATACCCCATGTCACATACAGGGACATGATATAAAACCCAGTAACGGTCCACATGGAGATTATCGACAATCTGAGAAAGCATCCAAATATGCCCGAGGCATCTATAAGAAAGTGAAATAGCAGTATGTAGAATAGTAAAGCAACAGATAGAGTACCGACGCCCATTGTTCCAAATACAAATTAAAGTACCCAAAATCCTGCAACAGAGAAAAATGCTAATCATGTGAGGAGTGTGATATGTCCAAAATATAAAAAGACCACTTCCACTGTTATCAATAAAACCAAGAACATAGACTTTATCTGCTATTTTTGAAGGTGTAGTGATAAATTAATCATTTTTTCACAAGAGAAAAAACGTTGTTTTGAATATATTATATGAAGTAAAACAAGCCCATGAAGTTATTACATTTTCACATCTCAAGATTAAACCCAAATATCCATCCGTAAAGGAGTGCATAAGGGAAGTCCTAATCATGAAGATCTAAAATACCCCATGTCACATACAGGGACTTGATATAAAACCCAGTAACGGTCCACATGGAGATTATCGACAATCTGAGAAAGCATCCAAATATGCCCGAGGCATCTATAAGAAAGTGAAATAGTAGTATGTATAATAGTAAAGCAACAGATAGAGTACCGACGTTCATTGTTCCAAATACAAATTAAAGTACCCAAAATCCTGCAACAGAGAAAAACGCTAATCATGTGAGGAGTGTGATATGTCCAAAATATAAAAATACCATCAGACCATATCAATAAACCAGCAACATAGACCAGCATCGCTAGTTTTGAAGGAAAAGTGATAAACATTAATCATTTTTTTTTCACAAGAGAAAAAACGCTGTTTTGAATACATTATATGAAGTAAAACAGTCCATGAAGTTATTACATTTTCACATCTGAAGATTGGAACCCAAATATCCATCCAGAAAAGTGGAAGTCCCACCCCAGACAGTGATAGAAAAATACCCCATGTCACATACAGGACTTGATATAAAACCCAGTAACGGTCCACATGGAGATTATCGACAATCTGAGAAAGCATCCAAATATGCGCGAGGCATCTATAAGAAAGTGAAATAGCAGTATGTAGAATAGTAAAGCAACAGATAGAGTACCGATGTCCATTGTTCCAAATACAAATTAAAATACCCAAAATCCTTGAATAGAGAAAAACGCTAATCATGTGAGGAGTGTGATATGTCCAAAATATAAAAAGACCATCAGACCATATCAATAAACCAGCAACATAGACCAACATCGCTAGTTTTGAAGGAAGAGTGATAAACATTAATCATTTTTTTTTCACAAGAGAAAAAACGTTGTTTTGAATATATTATATGAAGTAAAACAGTCCATGAAGTCATTACATTTTCACATCTGAAGATTGGAACCCAAATATCCATCCTAAAAAGTGGAAGTCCCACCCCAGACAATGATAGAAAAATACCCCATGTCACATACAGGGACATGATATAAAACCCAGTAACGGTCCACATGGAGATTATCGACAATCTGAGAAAGCATCCAAATATGCCTAAGGCATCTATAAGAAAGTGAAATAGCAGTATGTAGAATAGTAAAGCAACAGATAGAGTACGTACCGACGTCCATTGTTCCAAATACAAATTAAAGTACCCAAAATCCTTGAACAGAGAAAAACGCTAGTCATGTGAGAGTGTGATATGTCCAAAATATAAAAAGACCATCAGACCATATCAATAAACCAGCAACATAGACCAGCATCGCTAGTTTTGAAGGCAGAGTGATAAACATTAATCATTTTTTTTTTCACAAGAGAAAAAACGATGTTTTGAATATATTATATGAAGTAAAACAGTCCATGAAGTCATTATATTTTCACATCTGAAGATTGGAACCCAAATATCCATCCAGAAAAGTGGAAGTCCCACCCCAGACAATGATAGAAAAATACCCCATGTCACATACAGGGACATGATATAAAATCCAGTAACGGTCCACATGGAGATTATCGACAATCTTAGAAAGCATTCAAATATGCCCGAGGCATCTATAAGAAAGTGAAATAGTAGTATGTAGAACAGTAAAGCAACAGATAGAGTACCAACGTCCATTGTTCCAAATACAAATTAAAGTACCCAAAATCCTTGAACAGATCAAGAAAAACGCTAATCATGTGAGAATTCTAAGTAAATTCAATCTATTAACATTGTGAATAAAATTACACCGAAGTCAAAAACATTTCCTGGCCATACTCATGGCAAATTTGTCATCAAAAAATCAAAAAATTAAGAAGACTGCCCTCATACGGGGAAACCAGTCTTGAACGTTTAATTTACAGAATTCAAAAATATTACAAAGGTCTAGCACAGTAAAATAAAGTAAAAGCAACCCAATTAAGTGGGCCTGCTAAGCAAGAAAAACAAATTAACCAAACTACTCCTCCGATGGTTCCTCCATGATTTGGCACCATCCTTCGGAAGGTCCAGGATCGCTAGGTGCTACCGCCACATGCATGCCATGGCTCCCCTCCTGAAGGCCCGAATGTTGGCCGGCTTTTTCCGAGCTCAGACCCGTCGGAAGGGTGCATTCTTCCTCCGTTTAGGCCTCCTCGCGGAAGACCACAGTGACTAAAGCCATGATTCGCGGGCGGTTGAGAGAGCAATTAAAGGAAAATTGCGCAGTGTGCGTCATGGGAGAAGGTGAACTAGCGGTGGGGAAGCCAGGAGCAGGGAAATCCATACGGTGGCCATATCCTACAAGCCGACCCTGCCCACTCCTAGTATTTGGATATCAACCTAAGTAATAATCACTGGACTGGCCGGAAGTCGACTCTGTTGAGGGGCTGGAGGGAGCGCGTCGGGGTTGACCTCTAGTGCTCCCCCTGCGGCAACGCATCCTATGACGCACGCGAGGCATGGGTGCAATCTCAGGCGCAGTGGGCACAAGAGGAGATGAAGAAGCAGAATTCCAATTAACAGAGGAAGACAGACAGAGACAGAACCGAGAGAAATGCAAATATGCAGCAAGGTCTAGGCAACAGTTCAGCTGGCCACTTCTCCTTATCGTCACAGTTAGCAGGCAGTGTAATCCAGCAACCGGCTTGTCTGAAAAACCATGGCTAAACACCATTTTGTCGACCCGTCTGCAATGCAATCAAAGGACGCCCGTCATAATTAATCTCTGATCATTAATAATGAGAGCCGAAGGCCGGATCAAATTGGAGCGTGCGGAATCGCTAAGAGGAGTGGAGGTCCGATCTTGAACAGTGTTAAAAATTAATTAATGCGGATTTGATGTGAAAACTTAATTAAACAGTGTTAAATGTTAATGCGATTGATATGAAATCACCATATCCATGTCCCATCACCTTAAACGCCATCGAATGCACCCGCAGCCGGGAGCAGGGCAAGTTTTTATTGAGGACATGTGGCAGAAATTGATTGGAGCGGATCTTTGTTTGGGCCGCTCGCACAGTGGAAATCCGGACCCGTAAAATATTAGGGCGAATTTGATAAGAAATTCGCGTCACAAAATTGGCCGACGTCAGCAGGCTATTTTGGAATGCGAATTTGGTTTGAATTATGGTTTATCGCCGTTTGAAGTCCGGCGGGCTCGACTTAAGAACAATTTTGTTTGATCCCATCTTATAAAATTTGTGTTGGTTTTTTTTGATAATACACATATTTATAATAAATCATGGGAATACCACACTAAACATGTGGAAAAGTTATATAAATAATTATTGAGAACAATCATTTTTATGTAAAAATATCCAAGGCGAGGTTTGTGTAGAGAACCGGGGTCGTGAAAACTGTTCAAATATAAAAATCCCGCTTAATAAAGAGACAAAATTGTTGTGCTTTCGGAACCTGACCCGAGGATTGGACATGAGTTAACAAACAAAAGGATAGCGGAACCAGACTTGCACCCGTGGTCAAGCCCTCTACCAAAACCACGAGCGGAATCACAAAAGCGGGTTTCCCATATCGCACCGCTTTTGCGGAGTAGGCAGTATTTCCTATTCGCGAGCGATTCCATAGGGAATGCAACATGTGGTGAAGTGAACCCTGGAAAACCACCGTTTAACCCACACCATCGCACGTTAAAGCCCGACGTTGGAAGCCGAGCGAAATTGCCAAGAGTCGTTGATTTGGAGAAGGGCCATCGGATGATGGTCGCACGTTGAACTTGCCCGGAGGTTAACTAAGGTGTGCGGAGGATAGCCAGGTACGATACGAGTGTTTGATTGGTTACTGATATATATAGGTGGAGCCGGAGTATAATGAAATTTTTTAATCAAACGATTGGTGGATAATTAGCATAAGTCTGGAGCGTGATTGTCGTAAGGCTGGGTGGTGAAATATAGAGCCGAAAGTTCATTACAAGTTATTTATTTAAAAAGAAACGTGGAGTATAAATACAAAGTGTTGAAAGTTAAATATTGGTTATAAGGCTTGGAGATAATATAAAGTCGGGAATATAAATTAAAGTCCAACCATTGTGGATAGTATTTATTTATCAAATTCTACGAATTTGATAAATGAACCCGAAGAAAGAAGAAGTCAATTAAGACTCAGGCTGGAGGAAAAGAACGGGGTACACCAAGGGAAAATGTTGACAGAGCGATTGTAGACACACCAGCTCTCCTTGGGGGTCCAATTTCAGTTTTGTTGCATCACACGATGATCTCTCTTCTCTGGCATTTACTTGTATTGAAGAGCACTATTCTAGGAATAAGGAGTTATTTTCTCCAAAAATAACCCTAGCCAAACATTGACAATGCATCAAGGATATCTTTCTATGCTTCATAAGCACATTTGTTCTACTTCTAAATCATGCCTTGGAAGTGGTTGTTGTGCTGGAAATTATTCACCAGTTGGTTTCATACGAAATTCTTTTTCACATTTTTAGCATCCAATACATGAAAAAGATAATGGTTTAAAACAACATAAATATTTGAAATTTTGCAAGAATTGTCTGGCACACTTTGAATATGAATTTTGAAGTCAAGTGCATGATGTTGTATAGGATCAAGTGTCATTTTGAATACCAAATGTTTCACAAGAAACTTCTCAACATGCTACCCCGCAGTAAGGATTAAATGACAATATTGCATCAACTATTTCCATAATAAAAGTGCACTTCGGCCATAAGACTAAACAACTACAAATGTTGTAGATCTAACAAGACCACACAATCAAATGTATTCCACAAGGCCAATACTGTATGAAAAATGAAAAGGAGTTTGCAACCAAAATACCTTAGGCAACTAATTCAATTAGATACACCAAACCATCAGCAAAAAGGAAAACCAGCCTACTCAAAAGGCAAGCGTTTACCTCCTTTGACAAAATTTTGAGTTCCGAAACAAGGGCCTTTATTGTCTTGTCAATGTCCCTAGTAATTTGAATGGGGTTTGCACCTGCTGCAACAACCTAAACAAAAAGGTTTCATTTCAAATTATTTTCCACAAATTTAAGATACAACCATTGTCATTTTTGTATTTCCTAACAAGCTCATAAATTTTGACAAAAGAACCAAAAATTTTTAATACCTGATAGCAATTTTTTCACTCAAAAACTATCTTAGACTCAATAAGCCCAACCCAAAACTAAAAAACCAAACACCATAAGACCCTACAAAAATGAATAGATGATCTTAATCCAGTACTATCGACAAAAAGTTACCTCGACAAAAAGTTACCTTTACACCCTCACTTATTAAACCCTGTGCTGTTGAATTTTAACTTCAACTGCTGCAGCAGAAGGACGGATGCAGCAGCAACATTTTTTTTTGGAGGTTGCTTGCATGCCATCCAGAAATTTAATTCAACATTTAAAATTCCTGCAAGTTTTTTTTGTAGACGGCCACAACCATATTTCTGTACAGGATTGTATTTAAACACAACAGCCAGCATTAACGCAATTCACCAACCAGAAATTAAACAAACATAAATTTACCCGACAGTTTTGTAAATTCAAAAGGAGGACACGTGGAGCATTAATATTGGATCGCATGAAATTGAAGGGAATATGAAAACTTGAAAACCGGACCCGAATTTTTTATAGGGCACATTGGATTGAGAATTCGAGTTAAAATTAGGCAGACGTCAGCATCCCATTTTGGAACGCGAATTTGGTTTCAAATTCAATCTATTTAGACTTTTGAAGTCCGACGGAAAGGGTTCTTTAATGTTTTGATAGTTTAATATATACATATGTTATATATATATCATATGCGAAAGGAAAGGTGGGCCATAGAATTTAGTTTTAATTTTATTTTTTTTAAAAGAGGGTTTATTATAATATGTTTTATATGTTCCGGCATATAAAAATAAAAAGGTCGAAAAAGCTTGGTAGTTTTTTTTATAGACAGTACGTAAATTTTTTATTACATAGCAGTGTGTAAAAAGTGAAAAACTGAGTGTAACTTTTTAAGTGTGTATGCACAGCAGTGCGAAAGGGAAAAACACGGCAGAGTGTCTTAGAGACAGAGTATGTTTGTTTTGAACAGACAGTGAGTTGGTTTTATGCACTGCGTTTTGTAGCAGTCATAATTTTGTAATCCCTCTCGGTGAGGAAGTAGTGTAATAGTTTTTTTTTGAGTTATTGAAGGGAATAGAAGTTTGTTTTCAAAGTATTGAAACTCTGTCTCCTGTCAAAGAAATTTTTATTTTCTGTGTGTTAGAGGAAGGGAGATTTATGGGTGGTTCTTATGAATCAACCAACCATTCAGAACATGCTCATCAATCCAAACCATAAGTATTATGTGACAATATTCAAGCAGGCACTGAATCAGATTTCTGAAGCTATGTTAGAGAAACCCTAAACTCTCACTAAAAATAGGTGAAATGTGGCACCACTCAGAGATTGACATGTGCCAATTGGTACAAGTGGTAGACAATTGGCATGCTCAAACAAAGAGGTGATGCAGGAATGACATGAGGGAGAAAATATCGAAAAAGCCCCAAATCTGGAGAACTAAAGCTCATCACCAACCTGAGATTGACAACTTTACATGATGTAACCTATGAAATCGTAAATGGAGAAATCATAGTAACAATAAAGTAACCTATGTAACAATAAAGTCGGATTCATCCTGGGAGTAGTAATGGGAGAAATCATAGTGAACAACAGGAAACATGCATAGTTGCTTACAATCAAATAGATGAAAAAACACATACAAAAAACCTAGATAATAATTGTGAACAAGCTTAATATTGAATTATGAGCTGTAAAGGAACTTACAAAATGTGACATTACGAACCTGGTCAAGCGCACAAGCAAAAATATCCTGGACATGACCCTGGTTGACAAGTTGTATTGCTCATGATGCGAGAGGATTTGTACCTGCACTGCCAAGTCAATCAAAATCCATCATTATATATACAATAAATACAAGTAATTGATGTAGTATTTTTTACTCTAAGATGCATTCTTATGATAATGTTAGAACATATGTTGAAAATGTCAAAACATACCTGAATAAGCTCCTCTTCGTTTCCAGAACAATTTATTGGAGTCGCATGAACTTGGAACAAGCCTCCCATGATCTGAAAGAGTAGCAACTAAGTCAACAGTGACTTTTTTGTTGCTACGCTGGATCGAGGGAGGTTTGCTCCAAGATTAAATTGCTCCAATAAATTATTCTCTACTAAACAGGGCCAACCACGTGAAGGTGGAAGCTCTTATGGCCCCTCCCCCCCCCCCCCTCACATCACTCTCAATTCCCCAATACCCAATCTATATTTCATTTTTTACTTTCATGAGCATAAAAAAAAAATATTCAATAACTAATAAAAAAACAATTCAACAAAAAGTACGCAAGGAAACATTGCAATTAATGCTTGACATAAAAATAGTATGATAAATGAGTTTTTTATATAACGCAAAAACGTTCCAAGTATGGTAACGTTTGTCTTATAATAATACAATATTTTACATTATCAAATTTTCTTTTTCTTCTTCCTATTTTTAAAGCTCCTAATTACATCATCAATATCATCGTGCTCTGCTCCTGTTTCGTGCCTTTCAACCCGCACTGCTGACCTAGTTGCGTATTCACGATCTCTGGGCTCATCCAGTGACGGGGCATCGCCTACAAAAACAGATAATATTAAATTTTAATTGTCAGTTTTTAAATATCATTGAACTAGTTCGGTAATATTAATAAAAAAAATTGCAATGAGATTATTTACCTGGTGCACCAGTTGTTGCCACTAACCTAGTTGCGTTGTCACGATGTCTGGTCTCATCCAGTGACGGGGCATCGCCTACAAAAAGAGATAATATTAAATTTTAATTATCAGTTTTTAAATATTATTGAACTAGTTCGGTAATATTAATAAAAAAAATTGCAATGAGATTATTTACCTGGTGCACCAGTTGTCGCCGTTGGGACTGTTGCCCTGTCTTCCTCTCTGGTGGTAAGATCCTCAAGGGAAACATTCTATGTCATTTAAACAAAAAACGTTATAAGGACAACCATCAAGGTATAATTAGAAAAAATTATAAGTGGAAATTAATTACCATCACGGCCCTCACTGATAGCAGTATTGTCGGCCTGGTCCCCACTACAATGATCAGGTTGCACGAGAGGATCATCTACATCTGGCTCTAAAACTGGGTTATTTGCCTCGTCAGTAGTGCTGCTCCCCTGATTTAAACAAAGTTGTTAGACATTAAATTTATGGACGAAAACAAAAACATTGAAAGGTTAATGTTTTACCTTATCAGGCATTTTAGATCTTGGGACCTGCCCCAAGCTTCTGAGACATTCAACTACAGCTTGATAGCCAAAACAAAAAGCGATATTTTTATCTTCCTCTGTAGTTTCTGTTCCGAAGTCATCACCCTACATTACATATGATTGTGTATTTTTAATCATATCTGATAGGATTACAAAAGCGTTGGAAGGCGATACAATTAATTATAAGATGTTTAGCTACTTAATTACAATTCTTGCAGCTAATTTCAAGTAGCCACCCTGGCCGAGCTTGTGATGGCCCTTTTTCTCAATCCTAGCTTTGGTTGCCTTTGAGGTGTTAGGCAACCTAGCATCAAAATATTGAAGTCGGATATGACGTAGCACACTTTTATTTTAGACATAAAGAAAATTAAAGCTATTGAATTAAAGTTGTAATTTACCTTGCAGGTCCAGTTGGCATTTTTCCTTCTTTCTTTGCCCTTTTCTCTTTTTCGTCATGGATGAGTGCTCTCCACTCACTCTCTGAAACTGCGAGAGGACGCTCATATCTAGGGTTAAATTGCAATTGCGTCCTATAGGTGTCCCTGGTATATTTCAAATATTTGTCGGCTACCTGAGCCACCGCTTTTCTGTCAAATGTGCCGACCCCAAAAAGGGCTTCTAGATAATCTAGAAGTTCTTTTTCAGGTTGGAATTCTGGGAATTCCACCCTGTACGTATGGTTGGGCCAAAAATTACCAACGCATGGCTCTCCAGAATCCTGTAGAACTCATTGTTTCCTACACGGAATAAAACCAAAAGAAAAAGAAGATATTATCATTAATTTAAAAATAAAAATCATGATAAATATGTTTTAGATAAAGTACATGAAATAGTTAAAATATTAAAATTTACGTGGGAGTTGTACATGCTTTATAGGGACACCCTCATCGTTCACCAACAACGTGCCATTAATGGTCCCTGTGGAGCTGACACGTGTAGCTCCAGGAAACGCAATAATGTAGTTGGCCATATCAACCTCATCATTGCCAACACGTTCAGCGGTTGGCTGGGTGTCTGCTTGGGCAGGGTGTGTTTCTTGGCTGGCACCTAAAGGAGTAGAAGGTGTACGAGAGGGTTGTTGGGAAATATCTTGCCCTTGTGTCCCACTACCACCAACACCGGGTTCAGCAAGTGCCAGAAAACGCTACATACAAAAGAACTTTTTGTTAGTTTAGTCAATGTAAAATTAAAAATCAAACTATCACAATTCATCTCATGCAGAACAAAAAAAATATCCTTTTGACTTTTTATTATTACCTGATATGTTTCTAGCTGGCTCATAAGTTGTTTTATCCTCTCTTCTATTTCAGGTGTTTGAGGCACGTCTATCAAAGTATTAAATTCTGACCTTGCATCTCGTGCCTTTTTTCGCAACAAGAACATTGGAGATAGGGATGAAGAAAGCTCTTCCTCAAAGAGGGAATCATCAAGCGTACCATGGCTAGGTGTCTACATATTTGAACAAAATTAATATTATTTCAATTATGTAAATAACTAAAATACCTAAAGATAGAGAAATGTTGGCACTTTACATGTTCTTCCGCTGGCCTCTTTCCACGTTCATCCCGTCTTGGGGTTGTTCCTGCACTGCTCTGATCAGTCTGCCACATTGCAATAAAATTATAAATGTAAAAACTTGAAAACAATATCTAACTTGAAAACACAAAATGAAAACTGAAATAATTTCTAATAAGACACCGGAAGACAGAGTTAGAGTTTCAAATATCCCTTGCATTGAATTCAGTCCTGGAAACATGTCATTGCACATTAAGGCACCCAAACATTCAATCCACAAATGATATATTTAAGTAGGCTTCTCCTATTCCGGGAAAACACCATACCTATAATGCATTCACTTGCATGTATAAAGGGAAAGGAAAACATGTTTTCATACAACGGTGACAAAGGCATCTTGGGGAAAGGTATCTTCACTTTTTTATTTATGTTGTTCACCCACACCACTCTCGTGTTTTCACTAATCCTGTTTTGTCATTTTTGGATTCAAATTAAGTTAAGGCCTTAAGTATTTTTTGACCTTTCGGTGTTGTTTTTATAAGTGGCATGTATGGATTTTCCATTAATTCTGCACTTTTTCTCTTCATGCGCATGTTTCCTTGGAAATCAAATGCATGATTTAGTCCCATACATTTAACAAGTTGTTGTATCAACTCCATAGGAAATATCATGTTTCCTATTCAATCAAAATTTATCTCAGTTAGGGTAGGTAGGAAGGTTTTCCCTTTGTATTAATAGGGCACTTCTAGCTTGCATTTTTATTATATCTTTCAAATTTAGTGTCGTTTCAATTAGGGCATGATTTTTTGCAACTTTTAAGGTGAGAATGAACAAAGACAAATTTTTGTGATGGATGACTGTATATGACTCCATGGCCAGAGGAAAAGGCACTAATCTACTTCTTCAAATATCTATAGTTCTCATTCACTTCATACGGAGATGGTCCCTGATTTTGAGCCAAATGTTGCAGCAAAAAGTCCCCCCCCTCCATAATTTGATATTCAATGGAAATTTCTTAAATTGATGATGGGGCATGATTATGGAACATTGGCACATACATATGTAATGGAATTCCAATATCATGATATATGTTTGCATATGTTTATGGAAATGTTCCACCAAGTCCCCTGGAGGTGGGAGCGAGGGGACGAGGGAGCGCGGGAGCGGCCTATGCAAAAGCTCCCTACCAATTTTCAGGAAACGTGGGGGGACGTTGGGGTCATAAAAATTATAAAATTTAATATTTAAAATGTAACTATATTTTTGCAAGGAATGTATATACAGTCATCATACACTTGCATCATGAAATATAAATCATAAATGATAAAATTACAAATCGATGAATGATGAATCATATAATTGAAACAAATTTAAAAGTTAAAAGTTAAAACATACATCATAAAATCATGCATGTAAGTTTGTAAGTTTGTAACTATATAATCATTAATGTATCTACTAACAATGTACAATGAAAATAAATTTTAAGATATCATATGACATATTATATCAAGATTCAAAATAGAGTTTAAACTGAAGTTTACAACTCAAGTCTGAAACATAAAACTTAAACGCAAATAAGTTATGTATGAAACATAAAACATAAAACATAACATATGAATATCAAATGATATCATCATACTGATAAATGAGCATAAATGCTCAAGTTAATTCCCCACTAGTCTCTGCATCCAACTTCTGCACGAATATATCAAGATCAACCATGTCACCATCTGAATCAGAATCACTTGGATTCTCAAATATGCTAAGTGGCACATCAACTTTTAACACGAAACCATAAACTAAAAGGGGCGGTGAGGGGACGTGAGGGGGCGTGAAGGGGGGGTGTGAGGGAAACATCCCATAGAAGTCCCCAAGACCTCGGAGCGCGAGGGGGCGAGGAATCTAGACCCCTAGGTGGGGGGCGAGACCCCGTGTAACACTGGTTTATGGAGGTGGTGGAGCAAAAAAGAGCTCAAATAGAGCTGAAATTTTTCACATAAAAAGGACTGTGGGCTTGACTAATGGTTCCATTTAAAAAATGATATCTAGACGGAGAATAAGTGTAGCATGCAAACATGCATTGAAAATCCATCTGAGTTTGCATTGTATTACTTATGATGGATTCAAATTTGGGTTTCAAAATGCCAGGTTATGGCATGATTTTGTTGAGAAACCCTTAGTTGGATTCTCATGTTGGTTTAATTTATATTTTAAGTTTGTTTTGCAATATTTGGGTGATAGTAACTCATGAACTAGGTTACCAATGTGTAACAATCATATTTCAAGAATAAAGTTGTGATTTTTTTATATTATTATTATTATCTATTAGCTACGAGTATTGAGACCTAATGCCTGGAATTTTGACATCTTGATAGCATGGATAATTTCGAAAATGTTTCTAGTAATGTTAACATAATAACTATCATTAAATGTCTTCACTTTTTTCACCATAATAGACCTGTGATATGGACTCATCACACAACTTCATATGCTATGTCCCAACAAGTTCAAACTGGTTGAACCTACCTCATAGTGTGGTTATTAAGGACAAGTTGCTTGATATATAACTCGATAGCATAGACCACGTTGCATTTCTAAAAGAATCCTCAAGTGTCAAAAAAACTTCACAATATGTTCTACTATAAAGCCTTTTGGGATACCTGAAATAATATATGTATCATTGATGACTTTTAAAGTATGACAAGATCCAGAGGGAAAGGAAATCAATGGAAGAGTGATCCACCAATGAGAACCTAGAATTTAGCATCGGATGAGTTAGAGTCTAGGAAATTGAAACCCTATAATTTTAATTAGTGATGAAGGACATCACATAGGTAATTATATTTTCATGTAGAATAATCTATTAATTCAAATTTAAACTACATAATATGAAAGGCATACCATAAATTTTTCCACGTAAGTCCAAACAACCTATAAAAAAGGGAAAACCTTCTTTTTCCATGGGAAATAATTTACCTTTCCTTTTTCAAGACAATCTAAATCACAAAAAATATGAACTATACTGCACACATTCTTGGATAGTGTGCAAGTGGAAAAGGAATACCCTACACAAGTGATGCACACATGTACATTTGAACACTAATAGATTTTTGTACTTGAAATGCAATGCTTGTTTTCATTTAAATGTAGGGTTTTTAAAGCAGGGAGAAATAATGGCTGCCAAATTAATAAGCGTTTCTTTGGGAAAAATTTAAATCTTGTATTGGTTGATGAAGATAATAGAGGGTATTGAATCTTGACTCTTGACATCTACAGAGAACCCTACAGCCTAACACAATCCAATGGAATTGACCAAAAAAACCCAAATAGAATCAACCCTACTATAGGAGGAAGGGCCTGCAGTAAGAACTTACCATTTTGCAAGAGCTGAGGGCGAATGCTGTTCTGCAAGAGCTGAGGGCGAACGCTGAGGGAAAATTCTGAGGGAAAATGTTGTTCTGCAAGAGCTGAGGGCGAATGCACGGCAAATGCTGTTTTGCAAGAGCTGAGGGCGAATGCTGTTCTACAAGAGCTCAGGGCGAATGCTAAGGGCGAATGTTGTTCTGCAAGAGCTGAGGGCGAATGTTGAGGGCGAATGCTGTTCTGCAAGATTGGAGGGTGAATGCGCGCATGATATCAGACGTTAATGTAGCACACATGTACATTTGAACAGTAATAGATTTTTGTAATTGAAATGCAATGCTTGTTTTCATTTAAATGTAGGGTTTTTAAAGCAGGGAGAAATAATGGCTGCCAAATTAATAAGTGTTTCTTTGGGAAAAAATTAAATCTTGTATTGGGTGATGAAGATAATAGAGGGTATTGAATCTTGATTCTTGACATCTAGAGAGAACCCTACAGCCTAACACAATCCAATGGAATTGACCAAAAAAACCCAAATAGAGTCAACCCTACTATAGGAGGAAGGGCCTGCGGTAAGAACTTACCATTTTGCAAGAGCTGAGGGCGAATGTTGTTCTGCAAGAGCTGAGGGCGAACGCTGAGGGCGAATGCTGAGGGCAAATGCTGTTCTACAAGAGCTGAGCGCGAATGCTGAGGGAAAATGTTGTTCTGCAAGAGCAGAGGGCGAATGCGCGCGTGATATCAAACGTTAATGTAGCTATTGCGACAAATACGAAACAATAAAATCATTTTTATGTAGCGCGCATATAAGTTTCGAATTTTTATGTAGCGCGCATATAAGTTTGGTACTTTTATGTAGCGCGAAAATAACTGTCGTTATACCGACGGCGGAATAGGCGTCGCTATTACGACGGGTACCTCCAAACGTCGCAATGGCGACACCTAGACATTGTGTCGCAGTTGCGACGTTTAGAGTCGTCCCAATAGCGATGCTTTGGGCCATGGTGTCGCAATTGCGACGTCTTCCTCTAAACGTCGCAATTGCGACACGTTTTAAAGTGTCGGTATTGCGACACTTTTCTATAGACATCGGTATAGTGACGGTTTCGGGCGGGATGGAAAAAATTTGGGAAAATTTCCGACATTTGGTCAAAAGCGTCGGAAACAAGTGTCGGAATTTCCACCAAATGTAGTAGTGAAAAAAATAAATGGCGGAAGTTTGATTTCAACAAACTCCTGAACAAGTCTCTAAAATGAGTTGGGAGGTTTGGCTCCGGATCTCCATGTAGGGCAGGTGGTTTTCCACCTATCATGGAAGCTTCCTTGAGGATAGGGCCAATCCCACAATTACAGGGATCCCAACTCCCCTTCCATCATCTATATAAGCTTACAATTTTCCCTTAGCAAGCTAGAAGCAAGAGCTGAATCTGTAGCAAGGAGACTATCGCCAGATAGCCTTTGAGAGCCAAGCCGAAGAGAGAGAGCTTTGTCCCATTCCCGACGAGCTTCATTGAGACGTGCTCCGCTGTCGACCCCGCCGAAGGAAGATCTAGCGTCAGAGCCTTGGGTTGTATCTTCCTTTTATTATGATTAATGATAAGCGACTTTGATTATGGTTTCATTCATGTGTCTTTGTCTTTGATGCAATGAATTACATCCTCTCTAAATGATGTATGGTTACAAGATTTAGATTATATGTTGTGTATCATTGTGTTTCTTCGCATGTGTGCAGGTGTTCGGACATGTTAAGCGGAAGGATCGTGATCTGCCAAAGTGGAGGACGAGAAGCATCATCCTTTCTTCGACGACCATTGCGTAGGACCTGAGGTAGGCAACTCATCATGTTTTGTTGTTTTCGGAACTAGAGACCTACGTCACTATGTGTCTGATTTTTGCTAGACCTGATCTGGGCTAGTAGGGATCGCCTCTATCTGCATAGGGGATTTACCTCTCCAACAACATCTATGTAATTTATACATATTACAACCTTGGAAAAACACGTATGAACAAAAAACAAAAAGCTAAAAATAGATTTATGTCAACACAGATAAGAGAACAAAATATTTTTCAAAGGAAGTGGTCGATGGCATTACAACTATTAGTGCCCAATTTATGACGTTTTATGCATCAAACACTGGAGCCTATGTCTAAAAAGAAACATCTAAAGTCCCAACATAAGAATTTAGCCAATATGGTTGTGAAGCAAGATGCCAAACTTGATTTGGTTGACATATAGTTGCATTAAGGAAGAATACTACTGAGAAACGACAAATAAATAGTCTATCTCACATAATACAATATTTTCATCCTCATTAATAACAAATACTTTGATATAAATTGTTCCTTGGGGCATATGCATTCGTTCTTATCGAATTATGAGTCGGTTCACAACTAGTTGCAATAGGAAGTATTGATAATGTGTATTTATACCGAGAAACTACCAATAGATAGTCTATCTCTTGTTGAATTCAATATTTCCATCTCGTTAATAATGAATACTTTGATATATTCTAGTACTTGAAGTATATTCATTGGTTCTTGTTATGAATGAATTATTTCAAAGGTTACATAGAATACCTATTGATTCATTGAAGAGTCCAATCACAATGGGATTTCGATTCTGAAACAATGAGACTCAAATATTGAATAATATAGCCCGCATTTCACATACCTTCTTTCCACATTTTCATTTATTTTGAGCTGGTTAAGCTCGGGTCTCATTAATAACTCCATGCTTATCACACACCCATGTTCTCATAATGTCTTGGGAGTTAGCATGGTTTAGGGAATATGCATTGGGAAATAAGAATTCAAAACCTACTCTGACACAATAGGAAATTCTTGCTACATGGATCCTCTGGCTTACTCCCAGTTCCCTAACATTCCTACGAGTGTCTCTGCATATAGTGAGGTTTTGTGGCACAATCAAATCCTGCGATGGAAAGTCTCCCCCCCCTCCCCCAAAACAAATGTTGAATGCCACAACATTCACTCTATAAACTGCATAAGGACTTTAAATCAACAAACTCAAAGATTGAATATGATACGTTGCACTCTAGCATGACCTGTGGAATATGCATTGGGTATCCAACCTCAGAACCTGCTCCTAATATAGGATATGAGAACAAGGGCATCCTTGTTAAATTGATCCCTTGGCCCACTATTATTTTCTTGCCTGATCACGAGTGCATCCAGATATAGTAAGGTGCGGAAGCAGGTGTAGGTCCATCCTTACTACAGTAAGAACCCTCACAGAATTCTAGTGATACACCACTTTCCCAAAACTTCACCACTTTGATCAACCCTAGCTCCAGGATTGAGCTCCATCATTAATGGATAGCACACTCAAGTAAGAAGCCTATACTGATGTGCAACGGGGATTATGTGTTGCTACATCTAAAACTACCCTACTCAATCTTATCCAATTAGTGGGATATCATAATAACGAAGGCAGAAAAATACCAATAAACACTTTGATGTATACGTTGGATTTAGATAAATCATTGTAATATAACTCTATAGATAACAAATACATCATATATCCAATTGAATCAGGAAATTCCCCTACTAATCCATTCTTTGATAGGAACAAGTCTTGTAGCAACTTAAGCTTACTAATTTTTGGTGGAAGTTTCCTGGTGAACTGATTATTTGAGAGATCAAGCAGAACCAACCCTCTTGTATCTGATGTTTGTGCAATACGCATGAGAATTCTATCAGGAATATTATTGGAATGCAAGTCCAAGGTAAGCATTTTATTAGAAAACATGAGGGTGGGCGGTAGCTCCACGTTGAAATTATTTCATGAAAATTTGAGCTTTGAGAGGACCAAAAAACTGGAGATACAAGAGGGAATACCTAATGTGAGAGAATTATTAAAGAGGTTTACTATTACTAGGCTTTTCGCACCACCGGTAAAGCATGGCAAGGTTCCAGACAATCTATTTGAATGTAACTTCAATGAGACTATAGGAAATCCCCATTATGGTATCATTATTTGTAAATTGTTGCTAGGAATATCAAGGTCAACCAAATTTGAGAGTTTTGCGATGGAAGGTGGGATTTCACCAACAATAATTGGGAGTTTTGTGATGGAAGGTGGGATTTCACCAACAAGAATATTGTTCTGGAGATGCAAATGCTGCAAGTTTACAAGATTTCCAATCCATTAGGGTATTACACCCTCCAAACTGACACCATCCATGTCCTAGAAGGTAAGGTTGATCAATTTTGAGACAAGAAAGTGAGCTTTGTCAACTTACCAATGTTGGGTATGTGTTATATTCTTTCCATGACTAATCACGCACGGGGGGGGTTGCGGGGGGGCAATAGCCTCCCTTGTCGGGGTCCAGGGCAGCGCCTTGGAAAAAAATTTTGGTCCTTATTTTCTGGTGGGCAGATCTACCCATGGCTTTGTGCATGGGTTTGCACATGGTTTTGGGGTACGATGGTTTTCGGCCCCTGGTATTTTGTAGATCCGGTCAAGGGAACTACGGTTATGTTCTAATCCAGGGTTAATGGATTGGGGTTTATGTATGCTTCAACATGTATATATATGTGTTGTAACACTAAAAGAAATATAATGAAAAATCAAGCTGGTTGTCCCAATTTGGGATCCAGGGGAACATCTCTATGTTTATCTGTTTTATGTTTTATGCTCTTGCTAGTATTTATTTTCTGTCTTTAAGATTCTTTTGCAGACAATTTCTGTACAGGGTTAAAACCTACATTTGGTATCAGAGCAGTTTCGGCTTCAAGGGGACGCCTTTGCTGCTGAGGGGTTTTTTGCTCGGGCTTGAGGTAGACCCTGTTCAGTGGGAGATCTACGAGATCGATTCTTGCAGTGAAAGAATATGGCGAGCGAAAGGAAGATAGAGATCGAGAAATTTAATGGTCAGAGTTTTGAGTTGTGGAAGCTCAAGATGGAGGATGTGCTGGTGGATAAAGATGAGTGGATCGCGGTAGATCCGGGTACTAAACCAACAACAATGTCATATGAAGACTGGAAGAAGCTGGATCGAAAGGCAAAGAGCACAATACGATTATGTGTCTTAGATTCAGTATTTTTGAATGTATCTGGGGAAGCTACGGCAAAGACCTTGTGGGACAAGCTAGGGAATTTTTACCAATCTAAGTCTTTGGTGAATAAATTTTTCCTGCGGAAAAAGCTGTATAACCTGATTATGAAGGATGGAGGCTCGGTGACAGAGCATTTGAACGCCTTCAATACTATGGTAAGTTAGCTGTCATCTGTTGATATTAAAATCTCAGATGAAGATAAGTGCATCAGTTTGCTGTGTTCTTTACCAGACTCGTGGGACAGTCTGGTTATTGCAATAGGTAGCAATACAACTACCTTGAATTTTGATGACATTGCCTCATCCTTGCTGTCGGAGGAAATGAGATGGAGAAATATGGAGGGTCAGAATGGAGATGCCTTATCTGTACGAGGAAGGTCCCAAAACAGAAACAAGAATAAGGTTTTGAGTGGGAGATCTAGATCTAGAGGGAGATATAAATCTCCTGGAAAGTTTGTAAAGGTGTGCTGGAAATGCGGAAAGGAAGGGCACTTCAAAAACGACTGCAGATCTAAAGCTCCTAAGAAAGGAAAGGGATCTGATGATGCTCCTTCTGCAGAGGAAAACACCACCTCAGATGAAGGTGGGGATGTGTATTTGGCTTCTTCTTCAAATACACATGTAGATCACGAGTCAAGGTTGATTGACTCAGGTGCATCCTTTCACTTCATTCCCCATAGGGAGTGGTTCTACAAGTATGAGAAATATGATGTTGGTGATGTCTTCTTAGGTGATGATAGGAAGGCCAGAATTGTTAGACGTGGGAAAGTCAAGCTGAAGCTGCAAGGTGGAAGGATTAGAACACTTCTTGGTGTTCTGCACATTCCTGCATTGGCCAGAAATCTAATTTTCTGTAAGCAAGATGGATGATGCAGGTGTAAAAATAGTGTTCGAGAAAGATACCTGTAAGATGGTTCAGGGAGCACTATTATTAATGCAGGCAGTTTGGATTGGAATTCTGTACAAGCTTCAGGGTAGCACTGTTATTTTTGGGTGCAACGGTTTTGTGGTTCCCGAAAGTGGAGCAGAAAGCCTAGCGGTCTCTGGAGAAAAGACCATGCTATGGCATCAAAGGCTTGGACATATTGGAGAGAAGGGCCTTCGAATACTTCATGGAAATGGTATAGTAGAAGGTATGTCTAATAGCTCTCTAGATTTTGATTTATGTGAACATTGTGTATATGGGAAGCAGAATCGAGCGAGTTTTCCTTTTGGGGCTAAGAGGGCGAACAAGATATTAGAGCTCGTGCACAGTGATGTGTTTGGACCTGTGTCGGTTCCATCACTAGGTAAGTATGTGTACGATGTTTCATTCGTAGATGACTTCTCAAGGAATACATGGATATATTTCTTGAGGAAGAAATTTGAAGTCTTTGACAGATTTAAAGAATTTAAGGCTCTGGTGGAAAACCAGACAGAGAAGAAGATAAAGGTGCTGAGGACAGATAATGGTGGGGAGTTTTGCAAGAAGAAATTTGAAGAGTTCTGTAAGAAGTGTGGTATAGCACGGCAGAAGACTACTCCATACACACCTCAGCAAAATGGAGTTGCATAGAGAATGAACAGAACACTGATAGAAAAGGCAAGAAGCATGCTCAGTGGTACCAAGTTAGGACAATAATTTTGGGTAGAGGTAGTGGAGACTGCATGTTACTTGGTTAACAGATCACCTTCATCAGCGTTGGAGGATAAGACTCCACATGAGGTATGGACTGGTAAGAAACCCTCTCTTTCACATCTGAGGGTATTTAGATGTGATGCATATGCACATGTTCCAAAGGAGAAAAGAACCAAGTTGGATAATAAATAGGAAATGTGCATCTTTATTGGGTACAAGGATGGTTTGAAGGGTTACAAGCTTTGGAACCCAAAAATAAGGAAGGTTGTTTATAACCGAGATGTGGTATTTAGAGAGGTGAAATATGTTGTTAAACATGAAGTCCTACCAAAGGAACCTGAGAAGATAAAGTTTGAGCTAAAGGAGGATGAATCAGACTCTACAATAGAAGAAGACTCAAAAGAGGAAGAGCCACAAAATCTAGCTGTGAGAAGATCAACTCGAGAAAGAAGACAACCAGAAAGGTATAGTCCATATTCTTTCTATTCAAATTTTGCTTTAACTATAACTGATGATGATCCAAAAACTGTCAGGGAGGCACTAGATTCAGAGGATGGAAAACTCTAGAAGGAGGCTCTGGTTGATGAAATGGCATCCTTGCATAAAAATGAGGCATGGGATCTGGTGGAGTTGCCGGCTGGAAGGAAGCCCATCGGGAGAAAATGCGTGTTTAAGAAGAAGATGAATGTAGAAGGCAAGGTGGATAAATACAAAGCTCGGTTGGTAGCAAAAGTTTATTCCCAGGTGTTGCGAATTGATTTTGGTGATATTTTTTCTCCTGTTGCCAAAGTTACATCTATTAGATTACTTTTAGCTGTTATTGCTACATTTGATTTTGAGGTAGAACAGATGGATGTGAAGACAACATTTCTTCACGGGGATCTAGAAGAGGAGATCTACATGAAAAAACCTGAAGGCTTTATGGTGAAGGGGAAGAAAGAACTAGTATGCAGGTTAAAGAAGTCTCTGTATGGGTTAAAATAGTCACCAAGGATGTGGTATCAGAAATTTGATACCTACATATGGGGACTTGGCTTCAGCAGAAGCAAGGAGGATCGTTGTGTTTATTTTAAATTAATTGGTGATCATGTTATTTATTTGGTCTTGTAGGTGGATGATATGTTGTTGATTGGAAATGACAAAGAAATTATCCAAGATTTGAAGACCCAATTGTTCTCCAAATTCGACATTAAGGATCTTGGTGCTGCAAACTATATTTTGGGCATGGAAATTAAGAGAGATCAGGAAAAGAGGAATCTCTGGTTAAACCAGAGGAAGTATGTCGAGACCATATTGCAGAAGTCCAATATGCAGGATAGTAAACCGGTGAATGTTTCGATTCCTATAGGTACAAAGCTGTCTACTGAAAAGTGTCCCAAGACACAAGAAGAAGAGGAGGATATGTCCCCTGTTCCATATGTAAGTGTAGTGGGTAGCCTGATGTATGCAATGGTATGTACTAGACCAGACATTGCACATGCAATGGGAGTATTGAGTAGGTTTATGTCAAACCCAGGGAAGGAGCATTGGACAACAGTGAAGCGAGTTTTCAGATATTTACATGGCACTATTGATTATGGCTTGTCCTACCAGGGAAGACCAGGATTGGAAAGAGTGTTGGAAATTCGTGGTTTTGTTGATGCATACTGTGCTGGAGATTTGGACCAAAGAAGATCTACAAGTGGGTATGTGTTTAGCCTATTTGGAGGTGCAGTCAGTTGGATGAGTAAAAGACAGTCTGTAGTGGCTCTTTCAACTACAGAGGATGAATACATAGCAGCCACTCATGCAAGCAAGGAAGCAGTTTGGTTGTAGAGATTGTGTTCAAGTATGGGTTTGGTGCAGCAAGCTATAAGGATATATTGTGATAGCCAAAGTGAAATTTTCTTAGCTAAGAACCCTGCTTATCATTCAAAGAAAAAGCATATTGATGTTCAATATCACTTTGTGAGAGATATGGTTGAGGCTAAAAGGGTGTTGCTGGTAAAGGTGGACACTTTGAAGAATGTTTCATATGCATTGACGAAGTCTGTAAGCACTCAGAAGTTCTCTTGGTGTAGAGAAACAATGGGTGTTGTGGAACTGGGCTAATGACTAAGCTCTCTTGTGGCCCCCTGAGGAAATAAAACAACAAGTGGGATAATGTTGGGTATGTGTTATTTTCTTTCCACGACTAATCATGCGTGGGGGGGTCACAGGGGGGGCGGTAGCCCCCCCCCCCCCGGAAAAAGTTTTTTGTCCTTATTTTCCGGTGGGCAGATCCGCCCATGGTTTTGTGCATGGGTTTGCACATGGTTTTAGGGTACGATGGTTTTCGGCCCCTGGTATTTTGTAGATCCGGTCAAGGGAATTATGGTTATGTTCTAATCTAGGGTTAATGGATTGGGGTTTATGTATGATTTGACATGTATATATATGTGTTGTAACACTAGAAGAAATATAATGAAAAATCAAGCTGGTCATCCTGATTTGGGATCCAGGGGAATATCTCTGTGTTTATTTGTTTTATGTTTTATGCTCTCGCTACTATTTATTTTTTGTCTTTAAGATTCGTTCGCAGATCATTTCTGTACAAGGTTAAAACCTACAACCAATACATCCCAGTGAGCTGATTTAGATCAATATTTAGAGGGATTAATAAGCACAGCTTCCAAGAGAGGCAGTTATCAAACCTGTGATTTGGTTTCCATAAAGTGAAATAGTTTGCAGGGACAATAACTTGCCATTGCAATCAGTAATGACGCCACTGATATTATTAGCTCGCAAGTCCAAATTTTGCAGCATCGTGAAGATACAAATTTTGTCAAGAATCGAACCTACAAGTTGCATTGAGCCCAAATCCAGTTTAGTAATGCAACCTGAAGAGAATCACAGTCTACTCCCTTCTATTGGGTGCATTCTTCTCCCTTTCAGTCATCCATATCGCCTGTAACTTTCAAGTCGTCATTCATGTGTGAGGAAGTTTCAAAAAAATATTGTCGTTGTAAGTAAATAATCTTGCTAAAAGAGAATCCAAATCTCATCGGATGCCCAAATGTCAAAATGGAAAAACTAAACCCTTGATATGCAGTGCGGTTATGGAAGCTCATGTATTAGCCTAATTAACGACGAAACCAAACCCCAATGATGGAGGTTCATGTGTCAACTTAATCAACGGTTAAAAATAATTCAATTGATCTGAAATAGGAGGACAAAATGGTAGACAATGTTTGGCCTCACCATTTTCAAGAAAGAATGTCTATCGGTGTAATTAAGGAAGAGTTAACATAGTCAATATAATTAGTATGAAGGTGGTTTCCAATGGAGCATCATGTCACAATGAGAACCTATATGGGGAGATTACCATTAAATCCTCCCAATCATCTAAAATATATTCAATTCATAGTTTTGAATATAATTTAAATAGGCACATATTGCAAATTTTTATAGTTGTATTTTTTTAATAATTTAATTAAAAATATCTTTCTATATATAGATATTGTAAATTATATAATAAAATATTTAAATATAATATTAAAAAATAATTATTATATATTAATATTAATAATAAAAATTATAATTCTTACCAATGGGAGTGTCAACCTCAGTTAATGAAGGGCAGGGTGGGGCATTAACACCCCTATCCACGCGATATTTGAATTAATGAGGCATGTCATGGATGCTTCTTGTGGCAAGCGAGAGTCAATTTCCCTAGAGAGGTTAAGAGGTATATCTAATAGTCACGATCCTCTAGAACTTTGTTGGTTGTGCAAGGTAATGGGAGGTAAGGAGGTGGATGAAACTGGTTCTTTGGGTGTGCATGGTGGCATCCTGACTTCACCATCCCTATTCCTTCAAGATGCGACAATGAGGGAAAGAGTTTCAACTAGCTCTGGAGGAATTTTCTATTCCATTGCTGTGGTACAATGTAAGAGGATTTGGGACACGGGCTTGTGTCGTCCTTCTTATTCATTGTGTTGGGTTTTCATGGTTGGGGTGGAGTGGCAGAGACTAACCCTCGAAAATAAGGAAACATCAATGCTCATTTGCCCCAAGTTCTCTACTCTTCTTGGTATGTCTGGTTATATGTTGGGTCAGTTGTGTGGTTCTTGACAGTTGATGTTGGGTCTGTAGATGGTAATTGGATAAGTTTAATGGTGAGAGGGGAAAAACCATTCAGCACATTGGTGTCTAGAGTTATGGTCAAGAGTATTGGGTAGGGTTGGGTCATGAATTTCTTGGGGGCACATCTCTTATAGTATCTTGAAACTACCTTTGAAGGGATCTCTCAGATATATTTGAACCCTATCTTTATTGTGTCTTCCTATTTCATTTGATTAAAATTCTGGTGGAAAATTGTGGGGGTTGGCTCATTTCTCTCTAGGGTTATCCTCCCCTCGCTAGGTCTTGGAGCATTTTGGAGGAGGGGGGGGGGGGGGGGAGGATGGGTGTGTATGCCTTGACTCTTGTTGTATTATGTGATTGGTGTGTGGAATCATTTTTAGATCCAAAAGGTTGGTAGAGGGAGGGACAACCATAGACAACAGGATTTTTTGTGGTTGACACTGCTCTACTCACATTGGAATTAAAACAATCAATAAAACTTGGGGATTCCATAATAATTGATATATACCACGATAGGCTCTGGTAATTTGGTGCAACTTTGATAATCCAAGGTCCATGCAACGCTAACATGGCCATGCATGTAGGGGTTTAGGGCCATGGGTCCATGGAGTTGAACATCGCATAGAGAATCGTGATTTAGGGGAAGAATTGGCCCAACAACATGTTAATTCTCTTGGAAGAATATAATTTCCCCCTCCATTTGACTCTTTGGATAATCGACTTCACCCTACTTTTGGAGTAGCTTGCATGCAATTGACACAAGGACTGGAACAAAGTCATTGGTTTTATGAATGACCTTCAACAGAAAAAATAACACATGATGGAACAGTTGGCATATTTGCGTCGCAGCCATAAAATAATTCATGAGTGGTTGGAGTGTCTGGAAGGCAGGCTAGAACATATGGAAGGACATGTTAATGAGGCTTTCTATCCTCCAGGAAATCCAACTCCTGGGAACATTTTAAATCAAGGATGAGCGTCAAATGTATTCTAGTTCTTGGGATCTTTTGGTATCTTTGGGCTATCTATATGTGGCCTTTTTGTATGCTTTTGTTTTTGACAATGTGGTTTTGTTATTATCTTATGGCCAATAAGCCTAGTAGGAATGAGGTTGGAAGACTTTATTTTCCTAGCTACTCATGATGTATCTTAGACATAAATTAATACAACTTTTAGAATAATAATAATAATAATAATAATTCAATTAAAAATTATATAATCAAACTCCACTAATAATTCTAAAATGTCATATTAACACCTACCTCAAATGTAACGTCCACCTCCCCTCACACCTACCCAAGTAATCATCCAACCAGGATAAACATAAGATGAGGGGAAGTTAAGACATACTCGACCTCCTTTGCGACTTTAAGGAAGTGGAATCGAAATGGAAACCATAAAATGGACCTATATCACTTGCTACAAGACCCCTAGAGGTTATCCCAGTCATCCGTATGACTTTTCCCTGGGTCCCACTGAAATTTTATGAATAAAACCCCCCGAACGCTCCCACAAGCCTGCATGCATGTGTCTAGGAGGCTCTAGATGCACCCACAAGTCTTCACACCTGCATCCAGGGACTATTTATAGCATACATGTGCCAGATTCCGTATGATAACACTAATAAACCAAAAAATAGCTCCAAGACTAGGCCTGGTCCTCCCCAACCGGGAGTGACATTTTTTCAAACACTTGGAATTAATGGAATCTACAGGTCTAGGATACAAGACTGAGCAGGAATGATTGAAAAATATTATCATACATAACAAGAAGGATCACCACATTCTCCCTTGAATTTTTATGACATCAATTAGGTATTGCATCGATCATTTTAACAATTACAAGTAAATACATGAAATAAACATGAGTTGAACCTGTCATATAACCATGCATATAACAAGCATAAAACCTTTTAAAAAATATTTAGATAACAACCATTAAATCCACACATAAATAGGTGCAAAATAAAGAGAACTTAGATTTTATTAAACATAGGCAATAACCGACCAAATTCGAGACTTCCACGTTCCACCCGATCATCGACATGGCTGAGCCAAATCTCTCTTCACCCAGTCACCCTCGTTCCATATTCTAAGCATGAATGTGGGATCTCATAAACTGAATCCATCAAAAACAAACCAAGGCTTCTAGAGGCCAAACTACCTCAACCCTCAACTAGTGATTCCACCTTAATGTCGGACATCACTAACCATCACCATATTGGTACATACCCAAGTTGTCCAGGGCTCTAGAGCATTTGTTCCAACCAAGGCTCCATGACTAATAACTCAACCCTAGCTGTTTCCGGGATCCGAAACGTTTGTCCAACCAAGGCTCCAGGACTAGTAGCTCAATTCACCTAGGGCTCCAGGGAATTTGTCCAACCAAGGCTCGAGGACTAGTAACTCAACCCAAAAGTTTTACGTCGGGCTCCAGAGCATTTGTCCAACCAAGGATACAGGAACTAGTAAATAAAACCACAACAAAGTCACATGAGAACCAATTAGAAAACAAACAATGAAATGAACCCACAACATCATGGCTATCCAAAAAATGGCAAGGCTAGGAAAATCCAATGTCAATCCAGGAAAACCTCCATTCCAATGACATATCATGACTAAGAAACCACATGCATACACTATGCATACCAAAACTATTGAGGAAAACATGCATGCAACTCGGTACCTGCAATCAAAATATGTTGTAGATGTTGATCCTGATGTCCTCTTGCACTTTCTTTGTATTCCTTTGCCTTCTTTCTACAAATCACCAAGTATGCCATACCCTCCAAGAGTGCTCCAAGGAACTATAAGTATCCAAGAGTATGAGAGAGAGAGAGAGAGAGAATAATGAGAGCTCCAAAACTGCACTGAACAAAATCTTACCAATTGATCCTCCTAAGCCTTTTTATTAATGAGGCCTCTTTTTTCTTCATTTTCCATTACTTTCCTTCATTTTCCTCCTCACATGCAACTTGTGACCTTTCACCTCCCTATTCTCCCATTTTCCATTACTATCATAAATAAAGTTCCAATTAATGTCTCATTCCTTTCCAAAGCCTTTGCAGTGCCTTTGCCAATTTCCTTTAGCCATAATAACCGAAATGAACACCAACTAGGATGTTTTTCCCAACATTCAGCTTGGAATATGTGTCCCATGACCTTGGTCTTATATATTTTTACATGGATTTTTAACCATGGATGTTTAAAAACCATCCCCCCTTGGGAGAACACCGTCCTTTGTATTCAATGACACCTAAAACCAACAAGACAGTTGGAAGGAAACCATGATACCCATAGAGATTTATAACACATCTCGTTGCAATTTACAATGACCACTATTAAAAGATGACAAACATACGATTTACTAGAGCTTTATAACATAGCTCATTATGGTATTTACAATAAAAACCATATACACCATACCATACTATCCCACTCAATACAATATTTACAATAATATGCACATATACACATTTACTCAACCAAAAAATAAAAGGATATGATGCCTACATTTGCAACATGGGAATCCAGAGGCTTACACCTTCACCCTCAAAGGTAGTACCAAGATTCACCTCCTTCCCAGGAAGTCCATAATCCACTGCCAAAGTCAAAGTTGCATCTAATGCCCAACGCTACCATCCTTCGCCACTTTTCCTCTCAGTGAACAATTATTAGCTCATTTTTCTAGGGTGCACTTCCAATGTGCATATGATTCCATATGGAAATGTTGATGACCAAAACAAATCCATCCCCGACCTTCCCTTATTTTCTACACAGTCCCTTGGGCAATCCAGTCACCCCCTTTCGTGTAGTCACTCACCTTCCAAGTTCCGCCGGCATGCCCATCACGATGTTATGCAACCAACTCACAAAATGGAATAAAATATAGATCAGTGACTTAGAAATTAGCCTCTTCGAGGGGGAAACATCCTTTACATTACATAAATGAACAATTATTGGATGATTCAAATGAAAAAACCTCCTTTCTATATATAAGAGTCTAAGGGGTCACAATATAATCAGAGCCGACATAACAATAATAATGTAAGGGCACAACAATAACAATAGTGGGATTATATGGGGAAAATAATAACACTATGGGGACTACATGGGTACAAAAATAACAATAAGGGGGATACAATAACAATAACAATAAGGGGATACACTAGACTTATAGGGACCTAACATGCCCCTCTCCTTCAAAAAAGTGTTTTCCTTAATTCTTGAATAGTTCTGGATGTTTTTTTATAAAATTATCATCCTCCCATGAGGAATCTTCAACGCGTAAGTTCTTCCACTTGATGAGATACTCTGAAATTGATCGATTTTGTAGCTGTTGAGTTCTTGTTTCCGTGACTGCTTCATGTTCCAATACGATTTTTCCTTCCCCGTCAAGTTTTGGAAATATTGTTTGAACTGGGAGCTTGTCACCTATAACCTTCTTTAAGAATAAAACATGGAAAACTGGGTGCACTTGGGAAGATGTCGAAAGCTCCAATTTGTATGCCATAGTATCAATATTTTACAACACCTTGTAAGGACCATAATACTTTGGTGATAATTTATTATCCTTCTTAGCTTGCTTAAGGGAGATTTTTTTGTATGGTTGTAGCCGTAAAAATACCCAGTCACCTACATAAAGGCTTCTTTCACTGTGATGTTGATATGCCTATTGTTTCATTCTATTTTTTGCCAAAGTGAGGTTATCCTTTAAAATTTGGAGAACTTGTTGTTGATGCTTGATGTGATCTTCCACTGCTTTAACCTTAGAATTTTTTCTTAAAGATGATGTGATGGACGGTGGATGATATCCATAAAGTGCCATAAATGGGGCCATTTTTGCTGTAGTATGGAAGGAAGTGTTATACCACCATACAGCCAAAGGTAACCACTTGACCCATTATGTATGTTTATCAGATACAAGAAACGAAGATATACTTCCAAACATGTGTTCACAATCTTAGTTTTCCCATGAGATTGAGGATGATAAGATGAGCTATGAGAAAATTGAGTAACCAGACAAGAAATAATTTTATCCAAAAATTTCCAGTTAAAATGGGATCTCTATTGCTTACAATAATCTTTGGGTTTCCATGTAGCTTTTGAATTGCTTTCATAAATGCAGTAGAAAATGTACTAGATTTAAATGGATGCCATAATGCACATACATGTGCATACTTGGTAAGTCTATCAACTACCACCCTAATGACACTCTTTCCTTCAAACTTAGGTAAACCTGTGATAAAATCCATTGAAACCTCCTCCCAACGTTGACTTGGAATGGATAAATGTTGTAACAGACCCAGGGTCTTAATTATGGTCAACTTTATTTTGTTGGAAAAGTAAAATTTCGCAACAAACTTTTGAATATCAAATTTAAGGCCATCCCAAAAAAAATCCTTCTTAAACCTGTGCTATGTTTTTAAAAATCCCAAGTTCCCTCCTAAGGGAGAGGTGTGCAATTCCAAAAGAATATTTTATTTGAGTTGGGAATTCTTACAAAGATATAAGCGATCTTTGTACCATAATGAATCATTTTTCCAGCTAAATGTATCATATGTACTGGGATCTTGCTACAACTTTTGAATGAGTTCCCACACCACTTCATCATTCTTCCATTCATCCCTTTATTCAGTTATCCAATCTGGTTGGATAATAGAAATGGAACAAATAAATGCTTCCACATCCTCATCCTTTCTTGAGAATGCGTCTACAACAACATTTTGCTTCCATTTTTTGTAGATGATTTCAAAGTCATAACCCAACATCTCTGTGACCCATTTTTGTTGCTCTTATTAAGATAATATTTGCTCTAAAAATTATTTAAGACTATATTGATCCATTTTTACCTTGAAGTGTCTTCCCATTAGGTAAGGTCTTCATTTCTTAAGTGCATGTAGTATTGCAAACATTTCCTTCTGGTAAATGGGTTTTTGTAAATACTTTCCTTTGATTGGACAACTTTCAAAAGAAATGGGTCTTAATTCTTGCATTAAAACAATACCAATTCCATTTCCTTAGGCATCACATTCCACAATAAAGTTTTTTTTGAAGTCTAGCATAGCTAAGATCGGTGCTTGGCACATTTCCTCTTTAATATCTTAAAATACCTTATTTGCTTCTAGAGTCTAAGAAAATGCATCTTTATTTAGTAATGTTGTTAGATGTGCTTCTATTCTCCCATAATTCTTAACAAACTTGTTATAATACCGTGTCAACCCGAGAAATCTTCGCAGATGCGTTATGGTTGTGGGGATTTTCCATTCCTTAATGGCTTTAATTTTTTTAAGGTCTACCTTAACACCCTCATGAGATACAATATGGCCGAGATATTCCACCTCTTGCACTCCAAAGAAACATTTGGAGGTTTTTTCATACAATTTTTTCTCCTCCAATAGTTTGAGCACCCTATCAACATGTTGAACATGATCCTTCCAAGACTTGTTTTAGATTAGTATATCAACAAAAAATACTAGCACAAATTTTCTAAGGAAGGGTTTCAAAATGGAATTCATCAAACCTTGAATGTAAAAGGTGCATTGGTAAGGACAAAAGGCATGAAAAAATATTCATAATGACCCTCTTGAGTTCTAAATGTTGTTTTCAGAATGTCTTCAATCTTTAATCATTCTTATTTTATGATATCCTGAATGAAGATCCAACTTGGTGAAGTAAATTGCTCCATGTAATTCATCCAATAATTCATCAATGATAGGAATGGGAAATGTATCTTTAATAGTGATCTTGTTGATATCCCTATAATCCGGGCACATGTGCCATGATCCATCCTTCTTGTGCACCAATAATATTGGAGCAGAGAAAGAACTTTAACTAGGTTGAATTATACCGAGCTCTAGCATTTCTGTAGCCATACATTCAATCTCACTCTTTTAGGCATAAGGATATCTGTAAGGCCTGATTTTTGGAGGAACACTTCATGGAATCCTAGCATGATCATGATCACGAATAGGTTGGATTCCTTTGGGAGTCTCAAATACCTTGGAATTATTTTCCAAGACTTTTTGGAGATCTAGAGAAATATATGATTTCCATGTTTGAACATGTAGTGAGCAAATTTTGAATTTACGCCTCATTGTTCTTTCTTCATAAGCTTTGTCATGAAATTAGATCTGAATATATTTCCTGGTTTCCCTTTGATACCCCATAATTCAACTTCCTTTCCTTCCCAAAAATATTTCAAGAAAAGTTCTTGAAAAATAAAAGCTATAGTCCCCAAATATTGTAACTGTTGGACTACTAGTACAACATTAGCTCCACCCATTGGAATAGAAAGCATCGGACTATTCAATACATATTCCCCCATGATTAGCTTGATAGTATGGCACTTTCCCAAGCAATTTATATTTCCTCCATTTGTAACCATCACTTGACACTATGGTGTTGGATATAGGAAGAAATTCAATTCCTTGGTTATCATACAATGAATAAAATTATGGGTACACTAGTAGAAAATGATAAAATTAGTGACTAGGTGACTTAAAAAGTTAGTCACCATAGCTATTTCAATTGAATTACTACTAAATTTGAACAATTTTAAGTGACCCAACTAAAAACGACTAACTTAAACGACTAATTTAGTCTAGGGATAAAATAAACGACTAGATAATAAGTGACCCAACTAAAAACGACTAACTTAAACGACTAATTTAGTCCAGGGGTAAATTAAACAACTAGATAATAAGTGACCCAACTAAAAATGACTAACTTAAATGACTAATTTATTCCATGAATAAAATTTATGACTAGATAATAAGTGACAAAATTAAAAATGATTAATGTAAATGAACACTATAGTCTAAGAATAAAAATATGACCAACTAGCAAGTAAAAGAAGTATATGATTTAGTCATTTATGCTAATCATTTTTAATTGTGTCACTCCGGAAATAGAACATTGCAATTTTGATATTAAACTGTTACATTTCACTAAAATTTGACACTACAGATGGATTCAGAGATAAAGGGGGTCTATGAATCCATTTTCAGTGTTAAAATTTAGAGAAAAAGGGGTTGCTTCCCCACATTCATGGATGAAATCCACAGTAAAATTTTTAGTGTGGACTGACGCACTTTACTCAAGAGATTTGATCGAGGCATTTGATAGTGTAAAACTAGCCAAATACTCGTCAACAATAATAACAAATTGTTTAGCTAACCCTTATTTTCCATGCGAAAATACTCAAGAGATACTTTTCCACATTTGTGAATACATGTTAAAAAGAATTATAACCCATGTAATCACAAATTAATTATAAATATATTGCTATATGTTCTTATGCTTTGATATAAAAGTGAATGTTTAAAAATCTCTTCAATGAAATGAATGTTTAAAATTTAATCATAATACTATTCATTTAAAAGAAAGGTGAAAAACTTCTAGAAAACTTATACAAACATTATAAATCTTAAAAATAGCATAAAAGATGAATTAACCTATTTTTCCATTTTCTTATTTTACTAAAAAAAAAGTTCCATAAAAGTAAAAAAAGTGCTCTTCAAATTTACAACTTCATAAATATTTAAAAAATGAAAGACTATTCAATAACTAAACCCAAATCAAAACTGAAATCAAAGTGGTGGAGGGAAAAAATAACTAAACCCAAATCAAAACAAAAATCAAAATGGTGGAGGGAAAAAAAAAATGAAAATCAATCAAAATGATGGAGGGAAAAATAAAAGAAAAACTTAAAAAAAATGAAATATCAATGATATATTGCCATACAACATTTCCAAATTCCTTTTGCTGTCACGACCACACAATTCTATTATTGTAATCCAACACCAAGTCAGAAAGAAACCAAAGAGAGAGAGAGGGGCACATTTTACATGTCAATGTACATTATGGCATCAAAATTCCACCCGTTCTGTGGGCTTTGGAGCAATTTTCTCTCTGTCTTTGGTTTCTAAACTAAAATGAGATTGAATTTGCTGAGTTTTTTGGGGATTTTTGTCCAGTGAGTAATGAGATTGAATTTCTGAGGCTTTCATTAGGGGAATTTTGAGGTCTAAAATGGGCCTCCTAAGGAAATTATAAAATAATAATGGAAGTAATAAAATAAGATTTGATTACATCATCAAATTTTAGAGGGAAAAAAGGAAAAACTATTTTTTCAACTCGTATTTTCAACTTATCTCTCTATGGGTTTACTCAAATTTCGAGCGGAAACACTCGTTGGATGCATAATTCGATTTCTCATCCAAGGAGTACCCATGTTGCATACTTTTGATGGACCTTGCTACGTTAAAAATGAGAAATACATGAAAAACATGATTGCAAACACGTTTTTTCATGTATTTCTCAATTTTCATGTAGCAAAGTCCATCAGAAATATGAAACATGTGTACTCCTTGGATGAGGAATTAAATTTTGCATCCAACAAGTACTCCCACTTGAAATTTGAGTAAAACCTTAGGGAGATAGGTTGAAAATATGATTTGAAAAAGTAGTTTTATTATTTTATTATTTTTTATTATTTTTACTTTTTTACTCCAAAAATGGTGAATCATCCCCCATGGTTGACATCATCATTTTTCTTAGGAGGCCCATTTTAGACCTCAAAATTCCCCTAATGGGGGGTTTGTTTTGCAACAGAACAATGAATTGGAGGATCTATCCCTACAGCTTCATGAAGCTCTGGTGCAGGAGGGTTTGAAGGGTTTGGCTCGGCTTCTGGCAAAGGGCGTCAAAAAAGATTGTTTGATGAAATGCAAAAATAATATGTTGTGCCTGATTGGTTTACAACGATGAGTGCCATCCATGCTTGCACCCATTTAAGAGCTCTGCAAAAAGGGATGTGGATCGATGATTACATAACTAGAAGTGGGTTTGAATTAGATGTTTTTTTGTTGGAACTTTACTCATTGATATGTATGAAAAGTGTAGGAGTATAGATATTGTGTGTGTTTTTTTTGATAAAATGATTGAAAGCGATGTGGTCTCTTGGAATGCCATGATTTGATTATTGGAAATGTGGTCCTGAGACTTGCAACAGAATGAATATTTTCCAGAATTGATTATCAATCACCTATATTTTTGGGGAGTGAAAGGGTGCACAGAACTAGTGGAAAACTAAGTTCATCAACCCTTCTGACTTCAGCATGCATAAGGTAAGGGATCCCTCCGGGTGAGATTCTTTCATCCCAATCTTGTTCTGTTCAATACTTGTTTCTCATTACATGACTTTACAATGCATGCTTTGTATTGTAGGTGGTAAATGACGGATAGATGATGTTAGTGAATTAGCTAGTGTTTGCATGTGCTAATGATCTCTCAATTAGCTCGTCACTGTTATTTTATGGAAGGATAGACGCCTTTTTTTTGTAGGTCACAATGCTTTCTCCTCATTTCCTAGGGTTAAGATGGGATAAAGGCCATCCATATGAGCTTTAATTCCTAGTTGCTTATGAGCTTTCATGATTGATGGTTTAACCTATGATTTTCCCTTATGAGCCTTCTAAATGTGGGTTGAATGTAACCAATGAATTTATTGAATGTCTGGTCCTAGTGTTGTCTTTGTGTTTTCTTTTATTTTACATGAATATTGTTCCTACTAGATGATTGTACTCTTGATAGACCTGTAAATGAATGAATGTATGTCTTTGTGTTCGTAATGAAGAAAATATAGGTGTAAGAGTAATCTCCAAGTAGTGTACAAGGAAATAACTAGTTCAAAGAGCCCAAATACTGGCTAGTTACATCCCACTTGTTCCATATCCAAGTGTTGTTGGTACTCGTGACTAAGTGCCTATTGATAATGGTAATTGGTATTGTTATGATGCTGTCTCAATGGGAGTTTCTATGCCAGCCAAAGCCATAAGGACTATCTAGTTTGGCAGGGTGTTTGGTCTTCTTAAGTGCCTTAACCCATGTGGAGTAATTCCTAAAGGTTTTATAGGTTATCAAGAGCATTTGAGCTATTTGTAAAGCCATCAGTTGGAAGATGGGGTTTACTAAGTGGGAATTCTATCTCAGTAACCAAAGTAAGAGAAAGGTAGTAGATAGGAGCACCAGTAGCAGGAGTACGAATCTCAAAGGCAGACCCAGGAGTACAGGTAGGTACGGTAGGAGCTCTATTATATTCTGCATAATCAGCATAAAATCCCCTAATCAACCCAAGAGCTTACTAGTTGTATAAGCCCCAGAAGTGCTAGTTTCGAAGGCTTTTTTTTCATGATAGGTACCTCAACCCATATTGAGTATTTGTTCGTGTCTTATAGAGGGAAAAAAGGGCCCGTTGAAGAATTCATAGTGTTGGTTCCCTCCTGTCTTGCTACTAGATAATGCTGGGTATCATGAATATAGAAAGCCAAGGTTTAAAGAAGGTATCGAAGCTGTCACTCTGTATCCACACTTAGAGAGATATAAATCTGATTTTGTTAATTATAATCTATATATGAATTAATGATGGTTTCCTAAGATTGATAATGTTGGTTTCCCAGGTTGAGAATGATATATCGTCTCTATAGAGAAATGGTATTCTCTGCCCATACTAGGTTGGTTTGTTGATCCATTTGGTTGTGTTTATAATAATTCAATAGATCTAGTTATGTAAAGTAATTAAAATTGGCTTTGTAAAGGGACATGTGCACCCACTTGGGAAAAAATCAAATATGCACAATTATTCAACTTTACAAGTGTTATAGATAAAGTTGACTGTTAATATTTTGTATAAAATTGCTAGAGATGAAGTTTAATGTTAATATTTGTACATGCCAGTGAACACCATTTCAGGATTTCTGAATAAAACTGAGGTTTCCAACCTCATTTTAGTTGATGGTTTCATAAACTACACGATAATATGGATGCTTTCTTAGGTAAAAGTCCAAACATTGTATTCATCATTGTTTTCCCTTCTCCATCATGTTCCCCATTCTATTCCATAACTGAAATTTGTAGTCATAATCTTACAAGACAAAATCCAATCAGAAAACTACTTTTACATCATACTAACACACAAAGAAAAATTATTCCCCACACAAATAGCTTTAAATAAAATCCAAATAACAATGCTTCTCTTTTAGCATTAGTCTTTGGGAAACTATACAAAAAAATTTCTTTGAGTTTCAGATGAAATCATGTTACAGATGGAATTCCGGAAGCCACGTCAGTTCATTTAGATGAGAAGACATACACAGAGAATACAACAGAGGAAAATTACTGTTAGCTTTCACAGGAAAGCTGCAATGCTCAATGTACATTCTACAACTAGAATTTCATACACGAGTGTTCATTAATACAGGAAATACAATGGCATGTCCAAGGTCTACAAGGTGAGCCAATAAGTTGTCAATGGGACCAGTGTTAGTGTACTCTTCTTGGAACCAAGCTCCCATGACAGCCAGGATGGCCATTCGTCCATTCTTGATTTCCTTGGTCCTCAGCTCCTTGATTTTCTCAGGAGAGCCAAAGCCCCAGCCAAGAGGGTCAAACCACAACCCACCAGGGTACCCAACATCAGTTCCAATCATCTTATTGTTGGGGAAGATTGGATCGGCGTTGACCGAGTTGGGCTTAAGTATATCTTCCCATCTTCAGCCCCCGGCCCATCCAAGGAATATCATCTCCACCACAAAGAGATTTGTTTTATCTGTGAAATACTCCAACTCTCCTAGAGTGTACCAGGAAGGGGTGTTGAGGATCCCCAACTTAGATAACATCTCTGGAATGAAGATTCCAGCTACCCCCAGCATTACCCATATGCAATGAACAAGCTTAGACTGTACCATATAAACCCCTAGTACATAGAAAACACAGTTGTAGCGAAGCCAACATCTTTCATGTCTACTACCCCACAAAGATAATGGTAGGAAAAAACCTCTTAGTATTTAAACTTCATTTAGAGAGTATAAAAGAAAGTATACAAACATTAAAAATATAAACCAATAAGAATAAAACCAATAAATCTAATACAGAGATTGTGCTTTGCAGAAACCAAGTTACAAACCTAGATTAACAATCGCAGTATCCTTGTGGCATTCCTCATGGACAAGTGGTGTCAAATCTTCCTTCTTTGGAACTACGATGCCTATAAGCCCACCCTTCATCACAATCCTCCAATTATGCACTTGACCACCATCAGTAATTCCAGCACACATACCAACCCCAATGGATACCTAGCTCAACTTATCACCCTGTGGAAGGAAAGGACCATGTCCATACAATGGGGTAGTTGGCACATTATATAGAGAAGTAATATGAATTGCAACAGAGCCTCGAATCTCTAGGATGTCAACCAATCCATTCAAAATAAACCTACTCTATATTGTAGACAAACCAACAAATAATTCCAAGAGGTATAGGATTCTAACAGTTGATTGTTTGTCAATATTCTGACCATATTTCAACGCTGCTATACGAGATCTAAATGGCTCCATCTCGCATTTGAAGCTACAATATTTTATTTAAATTATGGAGCATAGAAGTGTGTCTTACCCACTACAATTCATCATTACAATTTCAATAACATCCTCATTTTGGAAATCGGGGTAGTGAGTTATTAGTTAAACTGGGTACATGCTCCAAATTCTACATGTAGCTAATGTCAAAATCAGAAATTTCTTCAAAATTCAACCAATAATGTGCAAAAGGTAGTATAAAACGATCCTCGCACCCTTTATAGATTGTAAGCATAACTGACATTCTACATGTAGCTAATGTCAAAATCAGAAATGCCTTCAAAATTCAACCAAGAATGTGAAAAATTCAGTATAAAACAATTCTTACACCCTTTAGAGAATGTAAGCAGAACTTTTCTTTGCAAGTATCTCGCAACAGATAAAAGGACCTGCATGTTGCCTACAAATGCTTGCAAGGAAGCTTGTTACCATTGCTTCATAACATGAGTGGATCAATTCAAAATTCATCGATACAATATACCGATGAATATCATTTACAAAGTTTAACATTAGTCATAAGTTGATAAGAGTCGTTTACAAAAAGGAGAATCCACATATAGAAGTCTTAATAGAGTTGTAACCAAATGGAACTGTAGTTGAATATTCAAGAATGCCCTTCTATTCCTAATTCACTGCTACAATTCACTAGTTTCTTCCTTGGTCCCATTTGACCTCTAGTTTTATTCTTGAAAACTACTATCAAGGATCCTTCTACACATATTACTTTCGTGGTAGTCTTGAGACCTGCAACAAAATGAATATTTTTCAGAATTGAGTATCAATCACCTATATTTCTGGGGAGTGACTATCACAAAAATAACACGCTTGGGAAAAAATCAAATATGCACAATTATTCAACTATACAAGTGTAAGAGATAAAGTTGGCTATTAATATTTTGTATAAAATTGCTGGAGATGAAGTTTCCTGTTAATATTTGTACATGCCAGTGAACACCATTGTAGGATTTCTGAATAAAACTGAGGTTGCCAACATCAGTTCAGTTGATGGTTTCATAAAATGCAAGAGAATATGGATGTTTTCTTAGGTAAAGTCCAAACATTGCATTCATAATTGTTTGCCCTTCTCCATCATGTTCCCCATTCTATTCCATAACTGAACTTTGTAGTCAAAATCTTACAAGACAAAATCCAATCAGAAAACTACTTTTACATCATACTAGCACACAAAGCAAAATTGTTCTCCACACAAATAGCTTTAAAATAACAGCCAAATAACAATGATGCTATTTTAGAATTAGTCTTTAGGAAACTATACAGACAATTTTTCCTAAGGAGTTTCAGATGAAATCATGTTATAGATGGAATTCTAGAAGCCATGTCAGTTCATTTAGATGATAAGGCCGACACAGAGAATACAACATAGGAAAATTATTGTTAGCTTTCACAGGCAAGCTACAATGCTCAAAGGACATTCTACAACTAGAATTTCAGAGATGAGTGTTCATTAATACTGCAAATACAGTGGCATGTCCAGGGTCTCTAAGGTGAGCCAATAATTAGTTGTCAATGGGATGAATGCGAGTGTACTCTTCTTGGAACCAAGCTCCCATGATAGCCAGGTCTTGTTTTATCGAACAATAGCTCTAACGACAGGTGTTTTATTGAACAATGCTTTCTCCTCCTTTCCTAGGGTTAAGAGGGATAAAGTCCAACCATATGAGCTTTAATTCCTAGCTGCTTATTTCTTGATTTATGGTTTAACCTATGATCTTCCCTTATGAGCCTTCTGAATGTGGATTGAATGTTCGGTCCTAGTGTTGTCTTTGTGTTTTCTTTTATTTTACATGAAGATATTGTTCCTACTAGCTGATTGTCGTCTTTATAGACCTATAAATGAATGAATGTTTGTCTTTGTGTTCATAATAAAGAAAATATAGGTGTAAGAGTAATCTCCAAGTAGTGGACGAGGAAATAATTAGTTCAAAGAGCCCAAAGACTGGCTAGTTACATCTAACTTGTTCCATATCTAGGTGTTGTTGGTGCTCGTGACTAAGTGCCTATTGATAATGGTAATTGGTATTATTATGATGATGTCTCAATGGGAGTTTCTATGCCAGCCAAAGCCATAAGTACTAGCTATTTTAGCAAGGTGTTTGGTCTTCTTAAGTGCCTTGACCCATGTGGAGTAATTCCTAAACGTTTTATAGGTTATCAAGAGCATCTGAGCCAGTTTTATAGCCATTCGTTGGAAGACGGGGTTTACAAAGAAGGAATTCTATTTCAGTAACCAAAGTAAGAGCAAGGTAGTAGATAGGAGCACTAGTAGCAGGAGTACGAGTCTTAAAGTTAGACCCAGAAGTACATGTAGGTATGGTATGAGCTCTATTATATGTCGCATAACCAGTATAAAATCCCCTAATAAACCTAAGAGCTTACCAGTTGTCTAAGCCCCAGAAGTGCTAGTTTTGAAGGCTTTTTGTTCATGATAGGTACCTCAACCCATATTGAGTATTTGTTCGTGTCTTGTAGAGGGAAAAAAGGGCCTGTTGAAGAATTCATAGTGTTGGTATCATGAAGATAGAAAACCAGGGTTCAAAGAAGGTATTGAAGCTGTCCATCCGTATCCATACTTAGAGACATATAAATATTCTTTTGTTAATTATAATCTATATATGAATTAATGATGGTTTCCTAAGATTGATAATGTTGTTTTCCCGGGTTGAGAATGATATATCGTCTCTATAGAGAAATGGTATTATTTTCCTGTACTAGGTTGGTTTGTTGATCCGTTTGGTTGTGTTTCTGATAATTCAATAGATATTGTTATGTAAAGTAATTAATATTGGCTTTGTAAAGGGTCCTGTGCACCTGCTTGGGAAAAAATAAAATATGCACAATTATTCAACTATACAAGTGTTAGAGATAAAGTTGGCTGTTAATATTTTGTATAAAATTGCTAGAGAAGAAGTTGCCTGTTAATATTTGTACATGCCAGTGAACGCCATTGCAGGATTTCTGAAGAAAAATGAGGTTGCCAACCTTTGTTTAGTTGATGGTTTCATAAACTGCAAGAGAATACAGATGCTTTCTTAGGTAAAAGTCCAAACATTATATTCATCATTGTTTTCCCTTCTCCATCATGTTCCCCACTCTATTCCATAACTGAAATTTGTAGTCAGAATCTTACAAGACAAAATCCAATTAGAAAACTACTTTTACATCATACTAACACACAAAGAAAAATTATTCTCCACACAAATAGCTTTAAAATAACAGCCAAATAACAATCATGCTCTTTTAGCATTAGTCTTTGGGAAACTATACATAAATTTTTTGTTGAGTTTCAGATGGAATTCCAGAAGCCACGTCAGTTCATTTAGATGAGAAGGCCTACATAGAGAATACAACAGAGGAAAATTACTGTTAGCTTTCACATGCAAGCTGGAATTCTCAAAGGACATTCTACAACTAGAATTTAGTAGATGAGTGTTCATTAATACCACAAACACAGTGGCATGTTCAGGGTCTGCAAGGTGAGCCAATAAGTTGTCAATGGGACCAGTGCCAGTGTACTCTGCTTGGAACCAAGCTCTCATGGCAGCTAGGATGACTAATCATCCATTCTTGATTTCCTTGGTCCTCAGCTCCTTGATTTTCTCAGGACTAGATCTAGAGCCCCAGCCAAGAGGGTCAAATTAAAACCCACGAGGGTACCCAACATCAGTTCCAATCATCTTGTTGTTGGGGAAGATTGGATCGGTGTTGACTGAGCTGGGCTTAAATATATCTTCCCATCTGCGGCCCTTGGCCCATCTAAGGAATATCATCTCCACCAAAAAGAGAGTTGTTTTATCTGTGAAATACTCTAGCTATCCTAAAGTATACCAGGAAGGGGTGTTGACGATCCCCAACTTAGTTAACAACTTTGGAATGAAGATTCCAGCTGCCCCTAGCATTTCCCATCTACAATGAAAAATCTCAGACTGTACCATCTAAACCCCTATTACATAGAAAAAACAGTTGTATCGAAGCCAAAATATTTCATGTATACTACCCCAAAAAGATAATTGTAAGCAAAAACCTCTTAGTATTTACACTTCCTTCAGAGAGTATAAAATCAAGTATACAAACATTAAAAATATAAATCAATAAGACTAAAACCAATAAATCTGATACAAAGATTGTTCTTTGCAGAAACCAAGTTACAAACCTAGATTAACAATTGCAATATCCTTGTGGCATTCCTCATGGACAAGTGGTGTAAAAGCTTCCTTCTCTGGAACTACAATGCCTATAAGCCCACCCTTCATCGCAATCCTCCAAGTATGCACTCGACCACCATCAATAATTCCAGCACACATACTAGCCCCAATGGATACCTAGCTCAACTTATCACCATGTGGAATGAAAGGACCATGTCCATACAATGGGGTAGCTAGCACATTATATAGAGAAGCAATATGAATTGCAACAGAGCCTCGAATCTCTAAAAGTATGTCAACCAATCCATTCAAAAGAAACCTACTCTATATTGTAGACAAACCAACAAACAATTCCAAGAGGCATAGGATTCTAACATATGATCGTTTGTCAATATTCTGACCATATTTCAACGCTTCTATACGAGATCTAAATGGCTCTATCCCACATTTGAAGCTAAAATGTTTTCTTTAAATTATGGAGCATAGAAGTGTGTCTTACCCACTAAAATTCGTCATTAAAATTTCAATAGCATCCTCGTTTTGGAAATCGGGGTAGTGAGTGTTTTAGTTAAACTGGGTACATACTCCAAATTCTACATGTAGCTAATGTCAAAATCATAAATTCCTTCAAAATTCAACCAAGAATGTGCAAAAGGCAATATAAAACGATCCTCGCACCCTATAGAGACTATAAGCATACTTGACATTCTACATGTAGCTAATGTCAAAATCAGAAATGCCTTCAAAATTCAACCAAGAATGTGCAAAAGTCAGTATAAAACGATTCTTACACCCTTTAGGGACTGTAAGAAGAAATTTTATTTGCAATTATCTCGCAACAAATAAAAGGACCTGCAAGTTGCCTACAAATGCTTGCAAGGAAGCTTGTTACCATTTCTTTATAATAGGAGTGGATCAGTTCAAAATTCATCGATACAATATACCGATGAATATCATTTACAAAGTTGTAAATTAGTCATAAGTTGATCAGGGTGGTTTACAAAAAGGAGAATCCACATATAGAAGTATTAATAGAGTTGTAACCAAATGGAACTGTAGTTTAATATTCAAGAATGCCCTTCTATTCCTGATTCACTACTAGATTTCACTGGTTTCTTCCTTGGTCCCATTCGACCTCTGGTTTTCTTCTTGAAATCTACTATCAAGGATCCTTCTACACATATTACTTTCGTGGCAGTCCTGAGACCTGCAACAGAATGAATATTTTCCAAAATTGATTATCAATCACCTATATTTTTGGGGAGCGACTATCACAAAAATCACATGCTTGGGAAAAAATCAAATATGCACAATTATTCAACTATACAAGTGTTAGAGATAAATTTGGCTGTTAATATTTTGTATAAATTTTTTGGAGATGAAGTTGCATGTTAATATTTTTACATGCCAGTGAACACCATTGCAGGATTTCTGAAGAAAACTGAGGTTTCCAACCTTAGTTCAGTTGATGGTTTCATAAACTACAAGAGAATATGGGTGATTTCTTAGGTAAATGTCCAAACATTGTATTCATCATTGTTTTCCCTTCTCCCTCATTTTCCCCATTCTATTCCATAACTGAACTTGTAGTCAGAATCTTACAAGACAAAATCCAATTAGAAAACTACTTTTACATCATACTAACACACAAAGAAAAATTATTCTCCACACAAATAGCTTTAAAATAACAGCCAAATAGCAATGATGCTCTTTTAGTATTAGTATTTGGGAAACTATACAGACAATTTTTCCTAAGGGTTTTCAAATGAAATCATGTTACAGATGGAATTGCAGAAGCCATGTTACTTCATTTAGATGAGAAAGCCTGCACAGAGAATACAATAGAGGAAAATTATTGTTAGCTTTCACAGGCAAGCTACAATGCTCAGAGGACATTCTACAACTAGAATTTCAGAGATGAGTGTTAATTAATACAGAAAGTACGGTGGCATGTCCAGGGTCTGCAAGGTGAGCCAATAAGTTGTCAATGGGACCAGTGCCAGTGTACTATGCTTGGAACCAAGCTCCCATGATAGCAAGCATGGCCAATCATCCGTTCTTGATTTCCTTGGTCCTTAGCTCCTTTATTTTCTCAGGAGAGCCAGAGCCCTAGCCAAGAGGGTCAAACTAAAGCCTACTAGGGTACCCAACATCAGTTCCAATCAGCTTGTTGTTGGGGAATATTGGATCGGTGTTGACTGAGCTGGGCTTAAGTATATCTTCCCATCTGCGGCCCTCACCCATCCAAGGATATCATCTCCACCACAAAGAGAGTTGTTTTATCTATGAAATACTCCAGCTCTCCTGCAATGTACAAAGAAGGGGTGTTGAGGATCCCCAACTTAGTTAACAGCTCTGGAATGAAGATTCCAACTACCCCCAGCATTGCCCATCTGCAATGAAAAAGCTTAGACTGTACCATATAAACCCCTAGTACAATAGAAAACACAGTTAAATACTCCAGCCATAGGATTTGGTACAACATGAGTCCACTACTGAACATCTCCATCACTAGTTAAAGCAATGAAGTCTTCTGGTGGGAGTGAAAATATTAAAATATTATACGAATCATTGCACTCAACTTAAATGGGTACCCATCCTTTCTCTAGAAATAGTCTGCGCAAATCCACACTTGCATTTCTAAAATGTATTTTTTTTGCACACATGTACGTGGACATGAATATACCATAGAATGAGAAAGAGTGGATTCATTAATTCATTAGATGATGCAATGTCTGATTAAGTCATTACATATTAGGAGAAGAGTACATTTCATATCTACCAAATACCTAACTAACAACAACCAAATTTAATACTATATTAAATGCCTCATACCTACATCTTCTATTTGGCAGCTCTAGCAACTCATTTTCATAAATTTTCTAGATGGTGACTAGTTAAAATTTTTATGACATCTATCAATGTTCTCTGTTATCCTCTACTACATGTTGGCTTCTCTTTTGGTGGCATAATCACTTTGATTCAGTGGCTCTACCATGAACAAAAGCTATATATTTTGACATCTCTCTTGGAATCTACCCACTCACTCATGACATCTTTAGCTTGATTCTTTGGTTATTCAACTAATAATATCTACCCATGTGCCCTAAATGCCCGGTCTGCTTTGTGTTTGGGGTCGTTCACCACTGGGATGAAATTGCTATGATCTGGTTGAAGGAGGCAGAGAATCAGTTGGAGTCTCCTATTCATACAGAGTTTTCAAGGAAACATTTATAGCTTTTGCAAACTTAAAATTAGAATTGTATGCATTATCTATGACCTGGACAAACATGTAGATTGATATTTAATTTTCTTTTTACAATTATTATAATAGCATAGTTATTAATGTAATCAATTTTTCAACATTCTAATATGGAATATACCACTAGAGGATTGGGGTATTATGTTGCATGCTATAGTCTAGCACACATGAAAGTTGCACACAAATCCAAAGAAAGTAGTTTTAAGTTAAGGAGATCTAGATCTGTTCAGGCTCGCTAGCTGATTTTATCTCTCTAGATAGAGAAATGTTGGAACCGAGCAATTTTATAGGGTGAGGGTCTTTGCTTTGTTAATTTTGCTAGATGTTTCAACTCTGTATTTTTGGTCAGAATGAAGTAACTTAACTCCAGAAACTTACTTAAAACAGGTTATGACCTTTTTCTAATGATTTGGCCAATTTCATCTCCATTCTGGTTTGACTTCTATGAATTAAATTTAAAAAAAATTCCTAAGAGATTACAGTGAAAAATTAAAAGTTGATGGATTAGCTGTTAAGTTAACTTAGCATAATATATCTACCAGAGGGAATATGCCCAAGTCCCGTGCAAGGAAATGAATATCCTTAAGGCTTAGACATATATGAAATTGATAAAACCTAACTTCTTGCAATCCACTGAACATTAACTAAGCCTTTTGCAACATTTATCAGATGCAACTAAACTCTTCAAATGTTTACTATGCACACAACTAAGCCCTGTTATGCTAAATTCATTTATTATTATGCTAACTGATTCAGACTTGTTCTGAGTTTATCACGCTTGAGGTTTTCAATAGCTAGGATTCAGGACAAGGTAGCCCGAAACCCCACTATTACCATTAATGAACTGAAAATTATTGAATTAAAAGATAGAATCCCCATTGAAAAACACAAAATTAAGCTCCCCAAAATTGAGATGAGAAGCTAACCCAATACCTGCCGCACCATGAGGAAGATAGGAAGAAGGTAATCGTGACAACTTACTTGTTTGAGGAGAGAAATTGAAACCATCAGCCAGACCAGGTGGCTAAAAATCACCAAACTGAGCCTCACATTGAAGAACTACGGATGCTATTTGAGATAACCAAACCATAAAGTCATAATCCCCCAGAGCTCAATGGAAATAAGTTTCCAATGAATCATCCTATTGTTTGATATCTTTAGTAGAAGCACTGCTTTCTCTTGTAACAGTTCTAGTTTCTTCTTCTTTTGGCTGCACTGCTTTATGGGATGTGGGTTTAATGCCAACGTTTCTCCCTCTTCTCAAAGATTTGGATCCACAACATATACACTTGGTAACAGATTTGTTCATGTTCTTGATTTTTTTATGGACTATACTAATCTTGTTGCAACCTCCTTTAGGGGTTTAGGAGCCTTGCACAACACCGTAGAACGTTTGAAGTCTGCCATTTTGAGGAGAAAGGATGCAGAATGGAGAATCACATTAACATTCCAAGGGAAAGTCTCCTCAGAACAATGCTACTAGGTTAGAGGCAATGCAAATTTCTCTACCTGACACATTGGTTCCTTATCATAGAAGACTTATTATGAAGGATTTGCCTTAGGCTCTATCTCATGGCACATATGCTCTTGGAAATACTACACGACTATATGATTTGAAGAGAGTTCTTTTCCATTTTTCTTGTGCACTATATTCAGAAGATCAAAGGACTTTTGTGGTGGGGTCTTTGACTCTTTTCACTTGCAACTGCAATCACGAGTGATCTTCTTCACAAAAATCGAACTTGCTATTTTGTTCTAGATGCTGTTGGTCTACCTAATGATTTTTTGGATGCCATCATGGTTGGTTTCCTCCCTTCTCCAGATGCAGTAGCTTTTATACCACAATGCTTAGATGCTTTGTGACTTAATAACCTCACACTTCAAGCTATTAATGATTATGGTTCTCTAAGATCTTTTGTGAAATTTTTTACATCGAAAGCCTACTTACAAGCTTTGGCAGGTGACAGTTCGAGGTCCTTATCATCTGCATTGGATGAGGTGATTTGACATGCTGCTTCTTTGAGGGGGCATGGTGTGGATGTATTGATTGAAATATTAAATACTATTGCAAAAATTGGATTTGGCCTTGAATTATCTTCCCTATTTCAAGAATTTTCCAGCTCTTCTGTGCTTGTTCCCATGGAGACTGATTTAGAATAGAAAACAATATTTTCAGTTGATGGAGATGAATCATTGAGGGAGAAATATGAGTTAGGGGTTGATACTTCTGCTGAAAATTTGTCTTCAAACATGGAATCCATTCTCCCAAATTGTATAATAAATTCTACATGTCTCTTAGAGAATATTCTGCATAACATAGGTACATGGGTGTTTGTTGAGAAAAATGGTATAGAGGCTATGTTGCAACTGTTTGATTTACCCCTCTTACCATTGTATTTTCCAGGTGGCCAGAATATTGTTGTTGTATTTAATAATTTCACCGTAGCACTCATCTCCTCTCAAAAGGGTTGTTTGTACTACTTTGAGAGAACAAATGAAACCTGCAAATGAATTCATGGTTTTTCTGGCTAGAACAAAGCTGGAAAATATTGAAGTAGCACAACACATAAGAATTTTGAGAAGAATTACATCAGGCTTAGAGAGGAGGATTCTTTTATCTGGTCAAAGAATCTTGCCATAGGGGTATATACTCTGAGGCTAGTATATAAAGCTATATTTGTAGATAATTCATGAGGATCACCCTCATAGTTGAAGAAGCTCTAGAATTTCAAAAGTATTCAAAAATTTAAGTGACTAGATGCATATATACCTATGAGGGATATCACGTTCAATTTTTAAAAAATTGTGTTTTGAATAAAGACTTAAAGGGTTGTAAGGCACTCCGACTTATGGTGTTTTGATGTATCTGGCTTGCCAAAAACTCTGAGATCTTTCAAGGTAAGTTCTATCCATCGTTTCGGTGTGTCTCCTAGTCATGACTGAGCTTTCAAAGTAAAAAAGCCGCTAACACTGGTAAAGAAAGGACATTGATCCATACTTCTATTGTTAAGGGTGGGAATGGTGTTATTTCAATTTTCAACAGTGTAAATCAAGTTCAACAAGAAAAATATGTTGCAAGAGGTATCCTATACCTTAGTTATTCTATTATACTCATATCTTCAATATTTCAAGCATTTATTAGTACAACCTCTAACAACTATGATGAAATAAAGGCACTAATTTTTTTTGTTAACAATAGTAGTAGAGGCGAGGTGATTGAATTCCAGGTCTTTGGGGATTCCTTGGTTATCAATTGGTTCAATGGTAGCTTTAGGATGGAAGAATTGTTTTCACAACCCATTTTGGAGTAGCTAAAGACAGTCAAGGCACAATTCTTTAAGATATCATTCCATCATATTTACAGAGAATTTAAGGTAGAGGCTAATGGACTCTCTAAAGAGGGCTTGCTGATGACGCAAAAATATGGTTTAGCATGGGAAAGTAGGTATCGTGTAAGCCTTTAGGATAGGTCATTGCAAAAACCACCAGTATAACTACTGAATTTACGCCCTATGCAAATACTAAACACTATTGATGGAAAAATAATTGCCTCTTTTATTATTCAAAGCATCCATTGTATTTATATATTGTTCATAACATCAAAATTTTAATAATGGGAGTGAAAAAACATCTTTCACAAAGAAATAATTAGATCATACTAGAAAGACAATAACCTTCAAATTATTTATGACACCATTGTGAAAAGATGTAGATAATGGGAATTTAACACATGCCTCAATCTTGACTGAATATAAAATTTTGAATGATGGGTTTCTTGTAAATGTACTCCACAACATGCTATAATGTGATATGTTTATGCACATATTTTCTCAAGCTCCACATAGGATAAGGTTTTAGAACTAAGGACAAATATTTATGATGTTACTTGTTTACAGATTTGAGAAAGCGTCAAGGGTTGCAATCAAAATCTGGAAATGATGTTTCTTGGTGGAATGTGAAACATGCTTGGATTTGTATAGTGCTTCAATGCTTGTTTAGGAACTAGGTAAGTGTGAATGAATACATGTTTTTTTTTTCATTTTTCTACATTGGATTCCCATTCTCTCTAAGTTATCAAAGGCAAGTTAAAACTTGATTAGACTAAGGGACAAAATATTCCATTGCCAAAATTTGAAGTTACAGGGAAGTGCAGTACACTTGTTTGATACTTCTGAGGGGATGCCAATAGAAATGTCAATGTTGTTGGATACACCGACGTTGGTTAATTTTAGAAAAGTTCTCTTTTTCAAATATGTTATTTTCAAGAAGAAATATTTCCAACTAAGAGGATAAAGACTTGGCATGCCTAGGACATAATGGTGTTATTTCTTGCATGTATTTGTGATTTATTAGTATTCCACCACTAATAACTTCATTACGTAGTTGTTCGTTTAGTAGTATATTACAACAGTGCCTTGTTAAAGGAATATGATTCCAGTTTGTTTGAACGTCATAAACTGGAAGGAAATTTAGCTTTGAATTAGAAAAATGGAATATATTATGAAAAATATGTTTTCTAATCAACTATAGGCTCGTTGCTTGATCATTAAAAAAAATCATGAAAATAAGAAATGATTTTGGACACGATGAATTACAAAACTCTCCAACTTAAAAACAGGTTAGCATATTCAATTTTTTTCTGCATCAGAGAAAAATGAATGAGTAACATTAAGTTTTCTTTGAATATTTATAGAATTATTTCATAGATTCTAAATGGAAATTGCATGTGCTAATCTCACTCAATTAATTATAGGGAAAACAAGCAGCATACATAATTTGTTGGCTTATGGGGATTGGATTCCTTTTTCCCCTAGAATAGTACATTGATAATTAAGGATTCTTTATTGAAGCTATATTCCAGGTTAGTATCGCAATTTACAAAGTATTTTCTTATTCTTTTTTAGTTTCTCGTTGTAATCTTGTGTCAACAATACTTTGCTCCACCCATTAGATTTCTACTGACCAGTTTTATTGTTGAATTTTTGTTGCTTCTTAAAGATAACTAGAGGAAACGATATAACAACAAAAGAGGAGCATGAGACATTCTTAGTAGAAATTTCTAGCTCTGTTGTGTTTATTTGTGAGATTTTATTTGCTTTGTTTATACAAGTCATCAGGCCACATATCTGCCACTATTTCCCAACTGAAAAAAATTTGTTCAAGTTTCTTGCTTTTATGGTGGAAAATGGCATTAACAATATTGTTGATGTTGAGGTATATATTGTATAAATATTTTATAGTCTAATTTAGTTTATATTCTAGTGTTCATTGAATTTCGTGTCTTATAAATTTCATTGTATCCTCTCTCTTTTTTTTTGGTCAGAAAATGAACTCAGTATTGATGGTAAGAAGCAAGGATCGAAGAAAGAGGAGAACAAATAACACTAGAGCGACAAAATGAAAATTAAAGAGAGAGAAGAGAATTGGTCTAGTGGTACTCGTAGAGCCAATATCTTGCATAAGACACACACAGAGACTGATGATCAAGTCTTCAGAGTTGGTGAATTCACTTGCAATGCCTTGGCAAAACAATCAGAGTTTGTGAATTCACTTGCAATGCCCTGGAAAGACAATGATAATGTTTGAAGTAATGAAACATTATTTCATGTGTAAATTGTACTCCAACTAATATTAAGTTGGAAACTCATATTGTAATATCTGACATTTTATATAATAGAATTTATGTGGTTGGAATTATTTATAGTTGCACTGGATATTACATAGTATTGTAATTAACATATGTAACTTTCTATTTTCATATTAGATGAACATGTATATTGTATGGCATTTTTATTAAATATAGTTGCAAAATCGTACTAATTAATTTATGTTGATTAATAATGAACACATAAAATCCATCTAAAACTACTAAATTAGTAGCTTATGTTTATTAATGATAAACACAAATAAAATGAATATATTACTAAATTAGTTGCTTATAACGATTGTTAATGAAAGTAAATGAAATGAATATAAACTACTAAAGTAGTTATTTATATAATGAATATTAAACTACCAAAAAAAATAAATGACTACTGCAAATGATAAATTTTTTATTACAAATGACGACTAAATTGTGCATATATACGACTATTAGTAGCTAATTTATAGTAGCTTATAACATGACCAAAATTTACTCATAGTTCTTTGGTCATTAATTGGTTTCAAACAATGACTAAAATTTGCATATATATGACTATTAGTAGCTAATTTACAGTATCTTATAACATGACAAGATTTTGGTCATATTTCTTTGGTCATTAATTAGTTTTATCTGGTGATCATTTAGTAATATATTTTGTTGTATAATTGGTCATTAATCATGGTAATAAATGAAAAAATCAATGACCAAATCAATAATCAAATCAATGACCAAATCAATGACTAAATTAATGACCAAATATACTATTAGACAATAAAATCAATGACCAAATCAATAATCAAATTAATGACTAAATCGATTACCAAATCAATGACTAAATCAATGACCAAATCAATGACTACAATGACCTAATCAATGACTAAATTAATGACCAAATATACTACTAGACAACAAAATTGAGACAACCAAGTAATGACTAAGCTAAAAACGACTAAAAGTTGGTTGCGTTCTAAGATACTGTAAATTAGCTACTATTGGTCACCTACCGAAAAATAGTCGTTTATATGAAAATTTTAGTCATTTTTTTAGTAACTAATTAGCCATTTTTTACTAGTGGTACTACCTGAATCAATTAGCACTATTACCTTTTTTTTCTTGATATATCCTTTTATCTTGAGAGTTTGAGAAGTGGTAATTCCTACCAATGCATTATAAGATATGGTTGGATTCATTCTTCCTTCTCTGGGGTTGGTTCCTGGTGTATATCCTCCTATTTTGATGTTTTGTGTTCCTTTTCTTCCTACTCTTCACAATCTATGTAAAATAATTTCTTCTCATCGCACTTATGACCTTTAGTGTATTTTATATCATGACTATAACAAATCCTTTTTTCATCCAATTGTTGTGGTTTCAACCTTGTAAGTTGTGGAAGGCTAGGAGCAACAACATTTCCATATTTATAGTTTTGATTGGTAGACTTCCTTGTTGCCATAATTTTTCTTTCAAATTTTCTTGCCACCCTAAATGCCTTCTCCAATGAATCAAATTCCCAAAGGAAAACCTCATGTTGGATGTTATCTTTTAAATTCCCTATGAAGACATCAATCCTATTCTCCTCTGAAATATCTTCTACCGTGATATTCAATTTTCAAAAGTATTCAATGTGCTCTACCATTGAACTCTTTTGTTTGAGATTTATCAGTTGGCTAAAGAAGGTATTGCTCTTTGTATATTTATAATGTGCTATCATTTCCTCCATAAAAATTGACCAAATGAAAAGTGCTTGACGAGAAAAAATACATCGATACCATACAAAATGATTGGGTTCTAAATATAAATTTGTGATGTGTACCTTTTCTTAGTGTTGCACATCATGGAGATCAAAATATTGCTCCATTTGTAGCATACATGTTACCGGATCCTTGCCATCAAACTTCCTAATATCTATCTTTGGAATGTGGTGATTCTTAAAACCAACATTGGAGTTTTTAAAATCACAATTCACATTCCTTTTTTCCTCATCATGATTTTCATGGATTACCTTGTCATCACCGGGAAGCCTTTCTAGCAACAACTTTGCCAAACATCCCTTCAAACCTTCCATGTCTGCTTTCAAACCATCCAACTTAGATTCCATGCCTGATTTTAAACCATCCATTTCCCCTTTTAATCTATCCTTAAAATATTCCATTTTTTCTTCTATTCAATCCATATTTTCTTCCATACCATCTATCTTAGCTTCCATTTCATTTTTGGTTACTCTTTGTGAGAGAGAAATTTGTTGCACTTGGTCTCATAATTTTGATATATCACGTTGCAATTATTCCTCTTCATGTGTCATAGTAGAGATTTTTTAGAGCTTAATGGGTGTGGAATTATTTTTGGGAGGTATTTTGGAACACAATGCTAATATTTATGCTTCAATATTCCCTTGGAATCACTTCAAACTGATTTTTCAAACAAAAGTTAGGCAATTAAAAAAAAAATACACACATTTTTCTTGCTTTTGAGGAGCTCGGTATTGAAACTAGTGTATCTCTATGATTTATAATCCCAAAGCTTTGAAATTTTATCATGTTTTATCCCTCTAAGTCTTCTTTCCAATGTCATAGATCATACCTAATTTGGATTCTTCAAGTTAAATTTATGTCTGATCTCCCGCGATGACCTAATTATAGACTAGTTGAGTAGATTGAACTTGGACGGTGTGCCACGTGTCAATTTTTCGACCTTCAACCCTGAAATTTCTACACAAAAAACTAAATTCCATTTAATATCTTCCACTTTTTACAGAATTAAAATTTTATGCTTGAAACGAAATTTATGACGATTTTCCCCAAGTCGCATGTTTGAAATTGAATTTTGGAGCCTGCAAAAACTCTAACTTCCTCATATCGTATCTCTCAAAATATAGTGAACCAAGATCTGAAATTTTTACACAAGGTTCACCAGTATTAAAAATCCACGTGGATTCAATATCATCCTTTGAAGCTTTGTATAAAAAAGGTTATAGATAAAATTCAAAGAAGGCCTCTTTGCAACAACGAAACCCTAGATTCCAAACCTCTAATACCAAATGTTATGCAACCAGTTCACAAAATAGAAGAAAATATAGATCAATGACTTAGAAATCAGCCTCTTCAAGGAGGAAACATCCATTACATTACATAAATGAACAATTATTGGATGATTCAAATGAAAAAACATCATTTCTATATATAGGAGTCTAAGGGGTCACAATATAATTAGAGCCGACATAACAATAATAATGTAAGGGCACAACAATAACAATAGTGGGCTTCTATTGGGGCACAATAATAACACTATGGGGACTACATGGGTACAATAATAAAAATAAGGGGGATACACTAATAATTACAATAAGGGGATATACTAGTCTTATAGGGACTTAACACCCGGGAAGTCCATCCCTTGGCAAGGCTTCCTCGCATCGGAAGATACAAAAACCAAGGCATATCTCTATCTCAAAACCATAATGTTGGTCATAACATGCTCATGGAAATAAATGGAAAATATTGGGTACCATTTTCCCACAATGGAACTGCTCCTGAAGTGCTTCACTAGCATACAACTACATCTTCCAATTAATTTACTAACATTGCTACTTCTTGCAATCAGTTTCAACCATCCAACCGGGCATTTCCATGATTTCCGGTACCAAGCACATAATTCCCATTAGACTAAAAAAAAATTGAAATAACTTCAAATCATACCTCATTAGTAGCTCTGCAATAAGGTACACTTGCACTTATGTTTTCTTCCTGTCACAACAAGTAAAACTAGATGTTTTATCAAATCATCATGTATGAACATATCACATCTAGTTATCTCAAAACGCAACCATCATAAATTAAAATCATGAGTCACATGAAATCAATATAAACCATAATCATAAATCACATGTAATTCAAAATCATAGATCAAATGCGTAATAGAACTGGAATAAAATACTGACTTATCCTTCATTGGTCCTTACTTCTTCTTTTGTTCTTTTGTACACATACCAGATCGGCTGCCACACTCGGCAAGCACCCAATGCCTTTTCTTCTCTTCAATCACATACACATATACACATTATACATCACAATCCATACATCCACACATGGCGTACAACACCACACACTACATGCACCCACATCAGCATACAACACATAACCTACACCCGATGTACAATACAACAAAATACATACACCTACACCGGCATACAACAAAGCACAATGCATATACATATATAGAGTACAACACAATGAATACACGTCACCATACCACGATTACACCATGCACATACATATTACCGCATGCTCGCAAAACAACATGTATGACATGCACACAATACCACATGTATACCAGTACCATATGCACAATCATATACACAGTACCTGTAAAGACCAATCTAGGATTCTAGATTAGACTCAATTTAATGTCGACCAAGGTAGTTAGTCTTAGAGGCACATCTAATATTTATAGACCTAAAAGGATCTATTCTATATGTCTAAATAAATGTCTAATTGTGACAGGCTCCAGTACTCCTTTACAAGAGATTAAAATATGTTTCCTTTTCACAATTTAAACACTTATATTATCAAATTTAATCTACTGATCTAAAAAACAGAGTGTTACTAATCTGAGCTTTTCAATCCTCTTACGAGGATATGTTTCACAAAAACTCCTTCAAGATAACACACTAAACATTCTAGAAATCAAATTCATAAAAAAAACAGAGTTCATAGAGATGTTTTGAAATCCAATGCTCGATTAAACCTCTTACAAGGACTCGTTCAATAATTTTGCAATCGAATCTTCAAGTTACTACTATGAATCATAAAATAATAATCACAAGAGCTTCTAATTAAATTAACGAACTCACAAACAATGAAATGAAATAAAACGCTGTTCAGATCTGAAGACTAAACTCTATGAAACATAAAACGTAAAAGAAAGTGTACCAATCTTCACGTAGGGCCCTTCCACGTTCTGATGGCACACTTTGATAACTTCAAATGATAAAACCCGTTAACTCATAAACACTGTGATTGACGAAGCTTTGCCTTTCATTAAATTCTGAGAATAGATTACATTCAAAAACAGAGATCTGGAATACGCTTTACAGTCTTAAGTCTGATTTCTTCAATGTTTTCACTAGCATCCTATCTCTAATCAAAATCCTCCTATTTATTAAAATTTACAACTAGAAGGCTATATTCGTTCCTCCTTCATCCTAACTGATTCCAACATAGTTCGAATCAGTTTAGAGTTCCTAATTCTAAGCAAAAGATCAAGTACATCATTATGGCTTCTGATTTTTCTGCTAAAGAGGCTGAGTTTGACCATCATTGACCATATATTCAGGAACTCCAAATTCGATGCTAAATATATTTTCCACCATATATGTACATCCTAGATCATGTCCATGCCTTCTGTTTCGATTTTCCTGCCATGCCACATGTCACAACATAAACTGATTACAGGAAGTCATTACATCCCGTAATTTTGTTGAAAAATTCCAAATTTTAACATAAAAACTCATAAATTAAATTTAATGCAAAATAACAATTATAATGCTTCATTAATCAATTTCAATGGACTTATGGAAAGTTTATGAAGGAAAATGATAGGTAAATGATGGATTTTTAGAAGAAAAGGATAGCAATAAAATAGTACCAACATCTCCCCCAAACTCAATGATTTAGCATGTCCTCATGCTAATCCTGATGTGCTCCCTTTAAATTATGTTTCTGCTTGTGCCTCTGCTGCCTGTAACAATATATCCACATTATTCTGAACTCGGGCATTCTTCTGAACTTGGGACTGATGTTTCATATTCTTATATTTTTCCTTGAGAATTTTTTTCTGAGGATACCATTTTGTTGCCCAATTGCATATTTCAGTTTGATCAATCTTAAGTTCTTTGACTTTCTTCTTCAGTTTCTCATTTTTCTGCTGTATCGTCTTGATTTGAGCTCTCAACATTTCATTTTCCTTCTTTATGACCTTTTCTAACATGTTTGCTTCCATCAATTCCTCTTTCAACTTTTCAATCTGTTTCTCTAACATTTTCTGCTTCTTATTTGTAGGTACTGGTTCTTCCTCTTCTTTCTTATTTCTTTCATTTTCCATCTCTGCTTCTTGTTCTGACTCACTGCTGGAAATTTTCATTGGTGTACTTGCATTATGCTCTGGTGGATCATCTTGTGTTTGACTCCTTTTCATTCTCTTTGATCTTCTCTTATAAGTAGTGAATATTTTATCTTTTTCAATTCTCTTGGCAGCTTCTTGCCTCTGCCTTCTTGTCCTTACACTACTGCTCGGTTGAGGAACATTGCTTGATTTAAGCTCAGGGGTTTCTTCATCAATGTCAATCATCAATTCTGTGCTTCCTTGCTTCTTATGTTCTTCTTCTCTATCTTTGATTTGATTATCAATTAAGAATTCTTTCCATGTTTTTCCTCTCCTCTGCAACTCAGATTCAATTAGTATTTTAATCAAACCAAAATGATATAAACTCCTATCTTCATTACCTTTGTGCTTCTGAATAGTCTTCGACATTTTAGTCAAACTCTGTAAAATAAAATAGGGCAGATTGATAATGCATTGGCCTTTCAAGTGCAACAGAAGTTTTATGTGATAGAGGTATACTATACTATAACGACCTTCACATGTAACAAATTTTTGAATGATGTACACCATCTCATCCCATGGGTGAACTAACCAGCTTCTTGGGACACCCTTCTGCCAGTTAACTGAAGAAACCCTTGACCTGGACATAAACTGAGTCCATGATTTTTCCTTGAATTGCTTGGTTTTGGAATACTTCTCTCCTTCAGGACTGATTTCCAATGTTTGTGCTATTATATCTTCTGAAATTCTAAAAGAGACATTTCCTACTAAAGCTTTCTCTCCATTGAAGGAAAATGCAAATTGCTTCGTAACCTCTTCATTATTTCCATTAAATTTCTGTAGGAAAGGCAACCAATGTTTTTCCTCTAAAATCTTGACACAGTCTTCATGATACTTTAGTCTATCAAATTTTTCGGGCTCCGCTCTATTGGTCATTTAAAAAAAAAAAAAAAAAAAAAATTCTCTGTTCTAACCCCTTTTTTTTTATGCTTAGAAAAATTCTATCAAGGTTTTCAAGTTGTTACCTCTTCTCTTGCGTTCCACTGACCTGGTTAATGTCCTCAATTCTCTGAGCTACCTTCTTCAATTACCTGAGCTGTTCCTCAAATTCTCCTCAATTCTCTGAGCTGCCTTCTTCAATTACCTGAGTTGTTCCTCAAATTCTGGGCGGAAGTAAAGAAAAAACCTTGGATAAACTTGTCTGCTATTTCTTCAATGGAACCACACCTGCTATCTCGGCCCTCCTTGAGAAACTCAGAGTCTAAAAATTAAATCTTTAACCAACTCTATGAACTCAGAGAAATTAAAAATTCAACAACCGACCTTCATCTTGCTTGATGTCGCAGAGAACAGAGTCTTAAGGTCATGAGTTTGTTTGCAGAGTCGGACAGCGCATTCAAATTATGAATACAAAGGAGCAGTGCTAATTCATAAGAGCATAATCATGATACAAATCGTGTGATGATAATGGATACATTCCATTCCATAAGCAAATTTGGGTCAGAGCATCGTTTTTATAACTCCATCAGTTGAAATGAAATGTAATCATGCATTTTACAAATGTCTTTCTATTGAGCGGACTCTTCATTGAGTGTCTATTCAGACCACTTCTTTGTTGGTACCTTTATTGACAGAGGTCGGATTTAAAAATGATGAGTTTTTGAAAAGCGGTTTATGAAAAGGTTTGATTTTTGAAAAGCGGTTTATGAAAAGGTTTGAAGAGCGTAATAGGGATAGGAAATAGAATAATAGGCTAAAGTATGAATGGGGATGATCATTTAGAAATAGGCATAAGGAATAGGAAACAAAGGTTATGGATATAAGGATTTTTGAAATTGATAATCAAGAAATAATAATTATCATTTTTGAACACTAAAATAATTTAAGAATTTTAAATGTTAAAAATGAAAATTTCAACAATACTTTACACTTGTTGCCTGACAGAATACTGATTTGGCTTGCACAAGTATGACTGATCTGTTTGTACAAGTATGACTGATCTTTATTTTTCAAAACAGGTCCCTTTGAAATGAATATAACAGGTCCCTTTAAAATCTGAAGAACCATGTTTGTGAAGCTTCTTTTATCCTTGGTGTTGATGTAGCCTTCGAATTCTGATAATAAGCAGCCTTTGAAAATTTTGTTGAAGTAGCCTATAACAGGTCCCTCTGAAGTAGCTTTTGTTGATGTATCTTTAATGCAGTCCTTAACAGGTCCCTCTGATATTGGTAATGTTTACATAGTCTTCTGAACAGGTCCCACTGCATATCTTATTGCTTAAACAGGTCCCTCTTATTAGAACAAAAGTAGCTCTTTATTGAAATACTGAACAACTGAATTGAAATACTGAATAAATGAAACAAATTCTTTGAAGATTTAAAAATGAGGAGATGAAAAACCACTGATTCTTCTACCAAAGAGAAAAACCACTGATTCTTCTCCCCCACTAAGTGTTTGACTTGTCCTCAAGTCATTATTGATTTGATGAAAAACAATAAACAAGTAGAACAAAGAATTCTTACCAGCCAAATGATTGGTTTTCCAGTAAGAATTCGGGTTTAGAGTGTGCCAGAGTCTGGTTTTCACATATAAAACATTATTTATTTTTTATTTTTATGTTTTTTTTTAATATTTTTAATATTTTTTATTTAAAAGAAATTGAAATGACTAAGGTAGAGATATCACAGCTGAAGGCTGTGATATCTCAACCTCCTTTTGCTGAGATACTGTTTCAATAAAATCTTCCTTGCTGATGGGTTTATGATAGAGTTTCAGCCTGTGTCCATTGACAGTAAAGGTGTTGCCTTCTCCATCAATTGTAGTAAGTTTGACCGATCCATTGTCATATGCTTCAACTATTTCATATGGGCCCATCCAATGTGTTGTAAATTTGGCTTTATGGTCTCTGAATTTAGAGTCAAAGAGTAAAGCCCAGTCTCCTTCTTTAAACTGCTTCTTCTTAATGTGTGCATCATGCCACTGCTTCCTTTGTCTCTGCATTAGGATTGTTCTCTCTTCTGCTTGCTACCTCATCTCATCTAACTGGTTCAATTGCATAATTCTCTCCTTTTGTGCTTCATTAAGATCAATTCCTAAATCTGCAGCCATTTTATAAGTATGTATTTGAAATTCGATAGGAAGCAGTACCTCTTTTCCATACACCAGCTGATATGGTGTAAATCCAGTAGTGTCTTTCCACGTAATTCTGTAAGCCCACAGTGCATCTTTGAGCTTTTCCTCCCAATTCTTTCTGTTCATTGCTACTGTTTTAGTGATAATTCCCTCCAAAGTTTTATTTGTTGATTCCACTTGGCCATTGGCCTGTGGATGGTAAGGTGTGATTTTTCTGTGCTTAATCTTATAATTTTCTGTAATATCTTAGACTAACTTTGAAGTGAACTGAGTACCCTGATCTGTGACTATCTCCCTAGGTACTCCATACCTTACAAAAATGTCTTCAAAGAGGAAGTTTACCACTGTTTTCTCTGTTGCTCGGACTAATGCTTTTGCTTCAGCCCATTTTTTCACGTAATCAGTACATACTAGGATGTACTTTTTGCCCTTTGATGGTGGATTGATGGGACCTACAAAATCTAGAGCCCATTTTTCAAATGGATCTAAATGTACTTGGGGCTGAAGTGGCATTTCATCTGAAGCTGTGGGTCTGCCCATTCTTTGACAACTGTCACAACTCTTCACATACTTCTTGGAATTATTAAAAATAGATGGCCAATAGTAGCCAAGGCTGAGAATCTTGAATGTTGTCCTCTTGGCTGCAAAATGCCCACCACACGGTTCGTCATGACAAGATTTTAAAATACCAATTATTTCATCATTTCTTACACATCTTCTAATAATCATATCATAACCGGTGTAAAATAAATCTCCATTGATCCATGAATATCTAACACTTTGTTTGATCAGCCTCCTCTTCTCCTTTGTAGTAAAATGTGGAGGTGTCTTTCCTGTGGACAAATAATTGGCTAAGTCAGCATACCATGGATCTACTACTGAAATTGCAAATAGATTTTCATCTGGAAAATAATCTTCAACCAGAACAATCTCACCTGAGTTCTGGAGTCTAGAAAGAAACTCTGCCACCTGATTCTCCTTACCTGGTCTATCTAACACTGTAATATTAAATTCCTATAGTAATAACAGCCATCTGGTAACTCTTCCATTAGTGATTGGTTTATTCATTAGATATTTAATGGCTGAGTGGTCAGTATGTACAAAAACCTCATAACCAGTTATATAGTGTCGGAATTTATTTACAGCGTGTATGATTGCAAGCATTTATTTTTCAGTGACTGTGTAGTTTAATTCTGCAGGTGTTAGATTTTTGCTGATAAAATAGATAGCATAATTGAAAGACTCTTCCTTTTGGCCTAAAGAAGCACTTACTGCAGTATCAGATGCATCTGAAAAGATGTGAAATGGTAGGCTCCAGTTAGGTCCTTTTAAGACTGGTGTGGTTGATAGTTTTTCTTTGAGTGTTTCAAAATCTTTCTGACAATCTTCATTCTAGTTGAAAGGTGTATCTTTTGCTAAAAGTTTAAACAGAGGTAGAGCTATTTTGCTAAAATGTTCAATAAATCGTCTATAATAGCTTGCATACCCAAGAAAACTTCTTACCTCTTTTTGCGTCTTCGGAATTGGCAAATTGACAATGATCTGGATCTTTGATGGATCAACTTTAATGCCTTGAGAAGAAATATAGTGACCCAATACTATCCCTTCATCTAGCATCATAAAACACTTTTCATTGCTCAAGGACAGATTAGCTTCAATACATCTCTTCAAAACTTTCTCAAGATTTTCTAATGAATGCTCAAATGAATTACCATAAACCGAAAAATCATCCATATAAACTTCAACACACTCATGAACTAAATCAGCAAAAATAGCTAAAACAGCTCTATGAAATGTAGCTGGAGCGTTACAAAGTCCAAATGGTAAAACATTATAGGCATAAGTGCCCCAGGGACAAGTAAAAGTGGTCTTATCCTGGTCCTCTAAGGCTATCCTGATCTGGTTATAGCCACTGAAACCATTAAGAAAAGAGAATGATGATTTCCCAGCTAATGTGTCTAGCACTTGGTCAATGAATGGTAGTGGGAAATAATCTTTGAGGGTTGCTTTGCTCAATTGCCTATAATCAACACAAATCCTCCACTTGCCATTTTTCTTGGGCACTACTACCAATGGGGATACCCACTAACTGTCAGAGATAGGATAAATAAAATTAAATTTCAATAGTTTTTGCAATTCCTCTCTAACAATATCTTGAAGAATGGGATTCATTCTTCTCTGTGGTTGCCTCACTGGTTTTATGTTATTATCTGTGTAAATATGGTGAGTGCATGTTTTAGGGTGGATTTTGTGCATATCAGTGTAGTCCCAAGCAAATGATTTCTGATACTTTCTCAATAATTGAATCAATTTTTCTTCCTGAGATAAGTCTAGGTGAGTGCTAATATTCAATGTTTTGCCCGAAATAATCTCTATAGTCTTACTCTGAGTGTTTGTGATAGATTGAATGGGAAAAATGTTTTCAAATGACGTTTGCAAAGAATGGAGTGTACATATTTCTTGAAAATTTTTTGCTAAAAATTCATCTGCAACATGGTATTGTTCATTTCTTATTTCTTCAGACATTTCAGGTTCAGAAAGGAACAATTCTATCAAATCATCATTATTATCTTCATGAAAATCATAGATCTGATTGATGCTAAAAACAGATTGAACTTCTTCCTTATCATTGTATTTATCATCAAGCCATAAATTGTTTGCTACTGCTGGTGTTTGTGTTGATGGGTAAAGAGTGAGTTGTTTCCTTTCAGTTCCTCGTGAAATGATCATATTACCTGATCGACACCCTATCAATGCATCAGCAGTTGCTAACCATGGTCTACCAAGGATGATAGGGTGACCTCCTAAATTAGATTTTGGTTGAAGAACTAAAACGTCCACTGGATACTCCCAAGAGTCCAGTGAAACAATTATGTCCTCCAAAATTCCTTCAGGAATCACTTTAGACCTATCAGCTAGTTCTAAAACAATTGGTGTGTATTGCAAGTTTCTCAGTTGGAGTGTTTTCATTATGTCAAGAGTCATAACATTTATTGCTGCCCCTAAGTCAATTAAAGTATTTGGAATAGGTATGTTGTTGATGATTGTAGTGACTCTGGGAATGCCAGGATCAACATACTTTTCCATTGAAATGGTGTTTGACATAAGACCAGCTAGATGTCCAATAACGTGAATTGTTTGTGGATCAAGTCTTTTTCTTGTAGGCTTCTTGAGGCATAATTCTTTAATTTCTTTAGTATATATAGGAATGTCTTTTATGGCTTGGAGTAGTGGAATTTTTATATAGACATTCTTCAGCTCATCTAAAGCATCAAACTGTGGCAAAGATATGGGGAGTTTCGTTTGGATCAATCTTTCCAGAAAAGGTGGTGGCTGCAATGGTTGGATTTGTTTATTTTTGATGTCATCATTTTGTTTCTTTTGATTTGGTGTTTCATTTTCATTGTTTTTGTTTTCCTCTTGTTTCTCAGCTATGGGAAGTTCTTTTTGAAGTACCTTACCAGACCTCAACTCAATATTTTGTAAAGGTAATGTGGGATATGATGGTCCCTCATCTACACTCTAAGCTGGTCTTTCTACTCTATTATTTGGATTTGGTACAGGTTGAGCAGGAATTTGAGTGGGTCTAGGAGTTTGGTTAGATGGAAGTTGTAATTGGGGTGAATTTATTGGTGGAGGAGCAGGCAATGTTTGTTGAATTTTTTGGGGTTGATGGACAACTTGCTGCTGTGGATATTGCTGATATGTTTGAGGATACTGCTGATATGGCTGATGATACTATTGATATGGTTGAGAATATTGTTGGTATGGTTGAGGATATGATGAGTATTGCTGAAATGGTTTCCATTGTTGTTGGGGGTAATTTTGGTGTTGCCATGGCATGGGTACATTCCAAGAATTCTGAACATACATTTGATCTTGTGCAGGAAATTGAAAATTATGATTTGGAAACATACCTGGAGGTGGAGGTCTTGGCTGCCATGGTCTCTTGGCACCCATGAAATACACATTTTCCAAATTTGCATTGGCTTCCAAGTTACAATTCTGCAAAATCTTTATTTTAGAACAATGAAATATATCATGATTTTCAGTACAAAAAGCACACACTTGAATGTTTTCTAAAGGAAAATCTTTCAAAGCATGTTTCTTCCGGCATTTTGGACAAAAGACAGCCATTAATTGATCTTCTTCTTCTTGTCTTTTCTTTGCTTTCAGAGTGTCAATTTGATTTCCTAAGGTGCTTAATAGGTCTGTTTTGAATTCTTCTAATAAATTTCCTATTTCAGCCCTTGTGACACTAGCTGAAGAAGATTTTGTGGCTTTGGATGATATAGCTCTTTTTCCATTTCTAGCTTTGCTCCTGGAATACTTTTCACATAGGTCAGCAATTTCATCGAAAGGTAAGGTGGAAATATCACCTTTTCCCATCAAATTGAGATCATCTAAGTATTCCTCTCGAATTCCCTTCAAAAATATTGTTCGGATCAGATCAAGAGACATGGTTCTATGTTTTGATTTTTGTAAATTGTAGACAAATCGTTCCAAATACTCCTCTAAACTTTCATCCTCTTGTTGATTCATTCTGAAGATATCATCTTTAGAATCTTTCGATCTACAATAAGGTTGATATTTCTTTAGGAATATTTTTCGCATGCCATCCCAATCAGTTATTGCATGTTCACCAAGTCCCATGAACCATCTTAATGCTGATGCCTTTAATGTTGTTGGGAAGAGTCTAAGCCTATGGGCATCATCTGTGTAACCATATGTTCGGCATACTATGTCAAATTCAAACAAGAATGAATCAGGATCTTCCGAAGCCATGCCATAAAAATTTGGTAACACAGATGGAGGTATGTTTTTCATTTTGATTTCCTCATCATGATTTTCTCCTGGTTCTTGAATAGGAAATTTAAAGGTTGACTCTTCCTCTTCTCTTTGGTCTTGATCTTGTTTTTGTTTCAGTTCAATTTCTCATTGTCTTCTCCTTTCCTCCTGCTGTCTCTCATATTCTCTAATTTGTTCAGGAGTGGGTCCTCTTGCTGATCCGCCTCCTTCCTCAGCCATTTTGATAGGTTCCTCTGTTGTTTTAAGTTCTTGTTCAGTGTCACTTGTTTCAAAGAGAAGTTGTTGTGTTGGTTTTTCTCCTAATTGAATTTGTTCAATATTAGTAGGTTCAAGGAGAGATTGTTGAGTTGTTTTGCTGCTTTCTCTTGTTATAGAGGATTCAGGGAGATGTTTCTTCTTTGCTTCGTATGCCAATAAAATTTGTCTCTCTATAAGTGTAAGTCTTTGGCCTGATTTTTGTTTATCCTCTAATTCTTGTACAGTGAATTTCCCAGCTGGAGTTGTGTGTTCAATTCGTTCTAAAGGGTCTGCTCCTAATGGTGGGTTAGTTCTTGGATGGGGGGTTTTTATGAATCTACGCTTATCATCTCTAGGTCTAGACATATGTAAACATGACTTCTAAAATGATGAATTAAAATTAAATCTATGTTTTTGTTTGTTTTTAGTTTTTTTTTTAGAACTCCTCTAGTTGCGCCTCCCCGGCAACGGCGCCAAAATGTAAAGACCAATCTAGGATTCTAGATTAGACTCAATTTAATGTCGACCAAGGTAGGTAGTCTTAGAGTCACATCTAATATTTATAGACCTAAAAGGATCTGTTCTATATGTCTAAATAAATGTCTAATTGTGACAGGCTCCAGTACTCCTTTACAAGAGATTAAAATATGTTTCCTTTTCACAATTTAAACACTTATATTATCAAATTTAATCTACTGATATAAAAAACAGAGTGTTACTAATCTGAGCTTTTCAATCCTCTTACGAGGATATGTTTCACAAAAACTCCTTCAAGATAACACACTAAATATTCTAGAAATCAAATTTATAAAAAAAATAGAGTTCATAGAGATGTTTTGAAATCCAATGCTCGATTAAACCTCTTACAAGGACTCGTTCAATAATTTTGCAATCGAATCTTCAAGTTACTACTATGAATCATAAAATAATAATCACAAGAGCTTCTAATTAAATTAACGAACTCACAAACTATGAAATGAAATAAAACGTTGTTCAGATCTGAAGACTAAACTGTATGAAACATAAAACGTAAAAGAAAGTGTACCAATCTTCACGTAGGGCCCTTCCACGTTCTGATGGCACACTTTGATAACTTAAAATGATAAAACCCGTTAACTCATAAACACTGTGATTGACGAAGCTCTGCCTTTCATTAAATTTTGAGAATAGATTACATTCAAAAATAGAGATCTGGAATACGCTTTACAGTCTTAAGTTTGATTTCTTCAATGTTTTCACTAGCATCCTATCTCTAATCAAAATCATCCTATTTATTAAAATTTACAACTAGAAGGCTATATTCGTTCCTCCTTCATCCTAACTGATTCCAACATAGTTCGAATCAGTTTAGAGTTCCTAATTCTAAGCAAAAGATCAAGTACATCATTATGGCTTCTGATTTTTCTGCTGAAGAGGCTGAGTTTGACCGTCATTGACCATATATTCAGGAACTCCAAATTCGATGCTAAATAGATTTTCCACCATATATGTACATCCTAGATCATGTCCATGCCTTCTGTTTCGATTTTCCTGCCATGCCACATGTCACAACATAAACTGATTACAGGAAGTCATTACATCCCGTAATTTTGTTGAAAATTTCCAAATTTTAACACAAAAACTCATAAATTAAATTTAATGCAAAATAACAATTATAATGCTTCATTAATTAATTTCAATGGACTTATGGAAAGTTTATGAAGGAAAATGATAGGTAAATGATGGATTTTTAGAAGAAAAGGATAGCAATAAAATAGTACCAACAGTACCATCTGTACACAACACTACCTGCACAATGTGTGCACAACATCACATGTACATGACACCACCTACACAACATGTACACAATGCCAAATGTACACTGCACCACTTGTACAATGTGTACACAATACCACATCTACACAACATCACATGTGCACCATATACACGACACCACATGTACACAGCGCCACATGCACGACATGTACACGACACCGCCTGCACACATCACCACATGTATAGCATGTACACAACACCACATGTACAATCATGCACACAACACCATATGTACATAGTACCGTATGTACAACATGCACACAACACCATATGTACATAGAACTGCATATACAACATGTAGATAGCACCATACGTACACAACACCACATATCCAACATGTGTACAACACCAATGACCATATGCACACAACACTGCATATCCAACATGTGCACAGTACGGTATGTACACAACCCCACATATCCAACATGTACATAACACCATCTATACCTAGCACTGCATATACAATATACACACAACACCATATATACAACATATGTACAACATCATATGTACACAATAATACATATGTCACATGCACAAATCACCATAGGTACAATCACTAAATATAAAACATGCACAACATATACACAACTGTAGTACTGCACATCCATAGACCACACACTGACCCCACAAGAAACCTCGCTTCTAGTGTCTTTCCACTATCCATGCTTATCCTAGCATGTCCAGATCACACTACTTTCACTTCGATGATGTACCCCTCAACACTACATGTCCATAACATAAACATATAAATAGTACCAACATATAATATCAATTCATATCCACATGATACTGACCACATAGATCTATTAGAGTTACACTTCCCACTTGATTCCTGATGCAGGAGCATTAGGCGCAATAAAATACTTTGTATCTTAGTAGACATAGGGGGGTCTTATGTTTTTACTTGCTTATGTAATTATTAAATAAATTGAGTGATTTTAAATTAAATATGGAGAGAAATTGTAAATGTTCCCAAATGGCTGGAGAACATGAGAGAAGCTGATCAGTTAAGAATATGAAGAGACAGTTCAGATTTAGGCTAAAAGTAGGACCTTGGGAATTCCAAGAGTTTGTTGAGCGTTAAGGGAACTGAATCAAATTATTATTAATTTGTATAAATAAGCCTCAGAGGCATTAGGCAGCAGAGCTAGAGAGCTGGAGAGACAGAGTAGTGAGATAGAAGGCCATTTAATTTGAAGATCTGGCCAAGGACCAGAAGTTTTTGTAAGTAATTTCATTTATATGAAAGAACCTGTTTTGAAATTGTATGCGCATCAGTTGATTGAATTTTGTTGGGTAAAATCCATGTTAAGGGTTTGATATGGGGAGTGTATGCGTAGTGAATGTTGTTTATTGAGAAATTGTATGTTAAGCTCTGTAATTGGGGTTTAAAGTGTAATTCTACATATGATTGGGATTAATGGTATTTCTGGCCGCCTTTGAAAGAGAAATGAAATCTACTAAGGGAAGAACCTTCATGAGTATTTCATGTGTGAAATGAATTAGTCACAAACTCTGTTATACATAAACTGATGCAACAAGATCTGGGTTTTATCTGGTTTTTAGGAAAATGAAAACCAATGATTATAGAATTTTTGAGGTTCCTAAATTATATATATTCAATATGCATTGAGTGTATATCAGCATCTGTGTAATTAGAATCGGGTTGAGAATCAAGAATCACGATGAACCCGATTGAATGCGTGGTTTAGTGTAAACTGGAGCAACGAAATCCAAATCGAAAGGTTCGATTCATAAGAGGGCGATATAATGCATTGATTTAATGACTGAGGGGTTTGTTTAAAAGCCTGTGTTAAGTGTCGAATTAACCCACTGAAGAGTGGATTCGATGAGCAAGTAAATGCTGAAGCGTTGAACTGTGTTAAGGGAGAGCGTACAGTAGTGTGCATTGAATGGAACCTGGGACAAATGAATTAACCAAAACTATGAGTTAACTAGAGAGCGAAACCGGGAGTATTTAACCATAAGCGGTGAACAGTGAGATTGGTTTCTGGAAACCACAAATGGGTTTCGCATTATTATTAGGCGGTAAGCTGAATGTCGAAAAAAAATGTGATATCATTGTTTGAAGGACACATGGTATAAAGTGGTAAGTTAAAACCACTTTTATTGTGTTTTTTTTTAGTGTTAACGTTCTGTGGAGAGAAAACGTGATTTTCGTTCGATCTTGGAGGCAAAAGATCCGAGAGCGTTCACGCTGGAAGTTGCAAGTTTGTTAATTCCGTGTGTGACCAGCGTTCCTTTGGTTGGTGAGTGTGTATTAATTATTGGATGTGTGGGCCCAAAATATTAACCATCGATACCAAAACTTAATGTTCATTTGATGCGTTATTAGTGTTTGGCTTTTAATAAAAGTCTGAGTTTATGTCATATTCATTCATATAATGAACCATTATGTATTGGGTTAATCATAAAGTTCGAATAAAGATTCGAAACTCACAAAGTGAAGGTCGAAGTTTAATATGGTTTGAGTTGTACTGAGGGCCTTAAAATTGGGATGCATTATTATATGCATGAGAGTTTGATAATGTGGGTTTGGCAGGGGTGCCCGCCATCATGTGGTATCAGAGCTAGAATATATCGTTTGAAAATTAATTGTGAAATGCATGTGTGTTGAAAGCAGTGCATAAAGTTTTGTTTTTATATCTGTTTGACAAGAATTGCAGATTTGAACAAGTGTACAGTGAAGGTATTCATATTGCAGAATCTAAAGTTGAAGGCAAAGTGCTTTGAAGATTTGCAAGGTGATGTGCATACAGGTATAAAGGTGATGACAAGGTGATCAGATCAAAATCTGACAGGAAAACATGCAGTGCAACTGAGCATTGGAAGGATTTGCAGAAGTAATTGCAAATAGATGTTGAACAAACTCTGAAGGTGAGGTATTTGTGATTTTATTTGAAATTATGATTGCAGAATCATGATTGCAGAAAGTGAAGACAGAGTTTTGATGAAGATGGAGATGAACCTGATATTCAGCTAAAGGTTGAATAGGGAGGATAATTGCAGTATTCTCAAGAGAAGGTGAGTTGACGAGCAGTGTTTAAATCTGGTTTGAAGAATTTTGTTTGCAGAATGCAGATTGCAGACAATTGAGGAGCATCTCAGCAAGAAGATCACAACTTTGAGAGCAGTGATGAAAGAGTCCAGAAGAGGATTCTAAGGTGAAGAAGAAAAGTGTGGCAAAACCTGGAGAATTCCCAACAGAGGTTGGATGAAAGAAGAACAGATGTGTTCTTGAGAAGTTGCAAAGTGAAGCCTAGAGAGAGCAAAAGAGAGTGCTCAGAAGGTTCCAGTAGATAGTGGACTAGTACTTGCCAAAAGCCTAGATCCAGAGCAAAGGATTGGTGAGGTAAGAGGCAGCAGGAGAGCTTGCTATTGCATAGGCTTAGTGCAGCTTATGAGTGAGAACTCATGAAGGAAAATATGGCTATTGATAGTCATAGTAGAGATTGCAGAGGTTCTGAGAGAGGCCACAACAGAATGAAGATGAAGAAAGAGGATTCCAAGATAGATGGCATACAGAGACAGTTAAGAAAAGAAGAGTATGAGAAAGAGGTAGCTGAGATCAGGGAACATTTCAACAAATTGGAACTGATGATAAAGGAAAGCCAGAGAGTTGGTTGGCTCATGAAGAAGAAGGTAAAGTGGCACATGCTACAGACAAAGAGAGAACAAATGATACATGCTCAGCAGAAAGGGAGATTACTCAGAATGATTGAGTATTTGGAGAAGGACTTGAAGACTGAAGCTTCAAGTGAGACCAAGAGGTCAATTGGCCTTACATCTGACAAATTTTGTATGTTTGGAGGAAAAACATGTGAAGAAGGGCAAACTGTTGATGTTGTCACTAAGGAGGAAAATGAGACAATTAAATATTTTGAAAATGTCCATGCACAGTTAGAGAAAAGTTTTGCTTTCCAATACATTCGAAGCAGAGGAAGTTTAAATTATGATGATGGCCAAAAGCTGGAATTTGAGGAGGCAATTGGACAGCTTGAAGAGACTGAAGAGAAGACCATTGAAGAATTTCTAAATTGTGTAGAAGACTTAGAACAACAAGAGAATTTGATGATTGAACCATCAAATGAGACCATGGGGTCTTATGGTTTTAAAACTGACAAGATTTGTGTGAATGCAGGTATTGAAGAAAACAGCTCATATGATGAAACTGTATTCAATGAAGCTAGAGGTTTCCAAGTCACATATGATGATTATCTTTCAGATGAAGATCAGATTGAATTATTGCAGCAGAAGGAATTCATAAATTCCTTGTTTTATGAAAGAGATTGTTTCAATGGAGACATGACAGTTTTGTCTGATGATGATCAATTTGTTATTAATGCTGATAATGACAAATTGATTTTGTTAAATGGTCAAGTGAAAAGTGATGGACAGATAACTGAATCTATTGCAGAGATAGAGGATTAGAATTCTATTCTGATGAAAGAGGAAGAAGTAGTGATAGCGGGGAACTTGACTTGTGAAGGTAGTGAATATTTCACAGAGGGTTTCTCAGATGAGATGATAGAATTATGGCATGAGTTAAGTGTTCTAGAGTAGAGGCTAGAAGCACAGAGAAAGAGTTTTCAGATTGTAAAGGCAGGGTTGGATGAGAATGAAGAGGTTCATTTTTATGAACCAGAGCAAGGAGACATCCTTGAAAAGGATGATGCAGAAGAGAGGCTAGCTGACAGTCTCGGAAATTTCTTGAAGGATTGGAATCAGCATACTGATGTGTTGATAAGAGAGCAGAAGATTGAAGTGTTGCTAGAAGAAATAACAGAGCAGCAGATTGTAGTGTTGCCGGAAGAGGAAGAGACACAAGGGTTTTATAACTTTGATGTTTGTTTCATGATTGCAGGTACTGATGGAAGGACTAAAGAATGTTTGGTCCAGGGGAAGAAAAGAGATGATGACAATGACTAGCAATTTAAATACCAGTCTAGAGAATTGATGAAGTCAGAGAATGAAGAAATTGTCATGGGTGACAATCAGGAAGAGTTTTTCTATTGCAGAAGACAAGAGGGCATGGATGATTGGGTGGCAGCTACAACAGGAGATCAGAAATTGGAAACTAAATGTAAAGCTAGAGCTAGACTAAGAACTGAAGAAGTAAGGACTGAGCAAGCAAGGGCTCAGCAAGTGAAAGCAAGAGTTCAGCAAATGAGAACTCAACAAGCATAAGCAGAAGTAGAAGTTCAGCGATCAAGAGGAAATAGTATCTAGCAGTCAGAAGACATATTAGACAGAGAAATTGAATTAATAAGAAAGTTGATGGTGAAAGTGTCTGAGAAGAAGATAGCAGCAAGAAAGCAGAGAAGCAGCAGCAACAAGAGAAAGACAGTCACAGACTGTGAAAGCTTAGTAAGTGGAAGGATGCAGCATAAGGTACGGAAGCCTGGAGGAGTGCAGAAGAAGAGTGTTGCAGCGGATGATATGTTGCAAAACAAAGTGTGGGATCCAGGAAGGCAAGGACTGAAAGCACATGATCAGGAGATCATGAATCATTTTAACCTTGGGAATCTGATGTAGGAGGATTAGGTGCAATAAAATAATTTGTATCTAAGTAGACATAGGGGGGTCCTATGTTTTTACTTTCTTACGTAATTATTAAATAAATTGAGTGATTTTAAATTAAATATGGAGAGAAATTGTAAATTTTCCCAAATGGTTGGAGAACATGAGAGAAGCTGATCAGTTGAGAATATGAAGAGATAGTTCATATTTAGGCTAAAAGTGGGACCTTGGGAATTCCAAGAGTTTCTTGAGCATTAAGGGAATTGAATCAAATTATTATTAATTTGTATAAATAAGCCTCAGAGGCATTAGGCATCAGAGCTAGAGAGCTAGAGAGATAGAGTAGTGAGATAGAAGGCCATTTAATTTGAAGATATGGCCAAGGACCAGAAGTTTTTGTAAGTAATTTCATTTATATGAAAGAACCTATTTTGGAATTGTATGTGCATCACTTGATTGAATTTTTTTGGGTAAAATATGTGTTAAGGGTTTGATATGGGGAGTGTATGTGTAGTGAATGTTGTTTATTGAGCAATTGTATGTTAAGCTCTGTAATTGGGGTTTAAAGTGTAATTCTACATATGATTGGGATTAATGGTATTTCTTCCCACCTTTGAAAGAGAAATGAAATCTACTAAGTAAGGGAAGAACCTTCATGAGTATTTCATGTGTGAAATGAATTGGTCACAAACTCTGTTATACATAAACTGATGCAGCAAGATCTGGGTTTTATCTAGTTTTTAGGAAAATGAAAACCAGTGATTATAGAATTGTTGAGGTTCCTAAATTATATATATTCAGTACGCATTGGTTTAGTGTAAACTGGAGCAATGAAATCCAAATCGAAAGGTTCAATTCATAAGAGGGCAGCATAATGCATTGATTTAATGATTGATGGGTTTGTTTAAAATCATGTGTTAAGTGTCGAATTAACCCACTGAAGAGTGGATTCGATGAGCAAGTAAATGCTGAAGTGTTGAACTGTGTTAAGGGAGAGCGTACAGTAGTGTGCGTTGAATGGAACCTGGGACAAATGAATTAACCGGAACTGTGAGTTAACTAGAGCGCAGAACCAGGAGTATTTAACCATAAGCGGTAAACAGTGAGAGTGGTTTCTCGAAACCACAAATGGGTTTCGCATTATTATTAGGCGGTAAGCTGAATATCGAAAAAAAAACGCGATATCATTGTTTGAAGGACATGTGGTATAAAGTGGTAAGTTAAACCCACTTTTATTGTGTTTTTTTTTAGTGTTAACGTTCTGTGGAGAAAAAACGTGATTGTCGTTCGATCTTGGAGGAAAAAGATCCAAGGGCGTTCGCGCTGGAAGTTGCAAGTTTGTTAATTCCATGTGTGACCAGCGTTCCTTTGGTTGGTGAGTGTGTATTAATAATTGGATGTGTGGGCCCGAAATATTAACCATTGATACCAGAACTTAATGTTCAGTTGATGCATTATTGGTGTTTGGCTTTTAATAAAAGTCTGAGTTTATGTCATATTCATTCATACAATGAACCATTATGTATTGGGTTAATCATAAAGTTCGAATAAAGATTCAAAACTCACAAAGTGAAGGTCGAAGTTTAATATGGTTTGAGTTGTACTGAGGGCCTTAAAATTGGGATGCATTATTATATGCATGAGAGTTTGATAATGCGGGTTTGGCAGGGGTTCCCGCCATCAATTCCTCATAAGGCCAATAACCTCTTCATGCCATTCACCTACATAAGCAATCATTCCTCCACAAGAATGATCCTTGACAATATTGTCAGACAATGACATAGATACATGCATACATATATATAATCATTAGCATAAATCAATCATGATCTTGACATACAACGACACACACACACACACATATACATATAAACATTAGCACTTAAACAATCATGATCCATGACAACCTCATTAGACATGACATCCATCCATACATACATGTATACGTATATAAACATCAACATAATCATGATCATGACATAATTACCAGATAGCATAAGGTAAAGGTTAAGAGAACACCCTTTATTCATGCACAACATTGAGAACAACAGTTCCCAACATAGCCAAGGCATATGATACCTCAAATCCATTTACCGTACCTTTCTAGTTACCTTTATCATGTTTTTCCTGCCACCTTCCATTTACCATAAATGACCCAACCAGTCCAAATGACTGTCATATTCTTACCTTTTGCCACTCTTACACATGCATCGATCTTCATCTGAGTCTTACATTTCTCGTTGGGTACCACACAACTCTCCCCGAGATCCATTAACTTTCCTCTTTCCCAACTAATTCCCAAGACTCTCAAAGTATAAAAGGGAAGAAAAAAATCAAACAAGAAGAATACCTTGAAAAACCAAAATCAATACGACACTGCAACAAAGTGGCATGGCCTTGCATGGGACATAAACAAAGCTGAAAATCAAGCACAAACAATTTATAAAATACCAAAAGCACAAGAATAGCAACAACATCATGACTCAATTCCCCATGGGTTCCCAAAGCTTCCAAGGGAAATCTCAACTTAATCCTTGTTAAATATTTCATGGCAATCTCTTTTTTCTTGCAATCCCCTGCATCAGACCTCCATGAACACACAATTGTCAGTGTATAATATAAACATACAAAATAACAATTACCTTACTTTATTATGTCAGGTGCATTGCCTTGTATCTGAACACATACATATATCATCTCTGAAGGGACTCCAGTCCCTGACGAATCTAGCCATAACTAGAAACCAACTATTATACCTATCAAATACATGTTCAAGAATATAAAACACATCCACATAATGTCAAACAATATTAGGTTTAAGAAGAATTCTTGTATGCAAAGCACTAATTCGTTTGGAATTAGGGTTTCCAAACATATCCAATGGAATTCTTACCCAAGTCCTTTATTTTACCATTTACCTTGTTGCAATTGAGTCTTTGTTATGTGTTATCACATCACCGATCTGTTAGTTATATAAGCAATCAAATCATAGTCATCAGTCATAATACATACTGCTACAACTATTACCTACTTACACTCAAGTACATATCAGTTATCTCAACACATATCATTTTAGTACAACCATTTTAAAACAAGATCATTTCTTCATGCAATCTAACATACACATACTCATGTCATGCAATTAATCAAACATTCAAACAAATGGTAAACGTGTCATGTTAGATAAATCAGCTAGATGACATAATCAAACACAAAACACTCAAACACCAAAGACATGACATAAGCAACTCATACCTCAATGTATCTCAGGGGAGGCTATCTTGTCTGCATAATCAATCTAGATTAGCACAATTTAACTTCACAACATATCAACTCAAACATAATAAGGTCATCATATCCATACTAGTAACTAGCTAACATGTTCACATCATAACTCTTAAACAATTGTCAAACAATCAAATATGCACAATCAATCTAGATTAGTACAATAAAATATCACAAAAAATTCGAATCATACCTGAATATCATAACCCTAACCATCTGCACCGACCAATCCAATTTAGCATGATACATTTAACATCAAGACCTTAATTCTATAATCCTAATTATCAAGTTACTAGCATATAACAACAAGAAGTTAACATATAACATACTCATGAACAACACATAACATAATCATCAAGTTAACTAACGTAAATCAACAACAACAATGCATTATTATCATTTATGAATATTCGACACATGTGCATATCACCACACTAATTCACTAACATCTACCATGCATGTAACTACAACAACAATAAAATGACAAGCATGCATATAACAATCCATTAACTAACATACCTTTATGATGATCTGCTCTTACCCTAAATTCTAGTGCCACAACTTCACTTTGATGATTTTCATCTCCTGCTTTATCTCATCTAATACATTAGCATTATAACATACCAAAACATCATGATGGCCTAATTTCATACAATGACCTCATGGAAAACAACCACAACCATGAAAATGCATGCATAACAACATATAGACACTGACATGCATAAAAAATTCATAGCTGACATGCACTCATGACAATCACATCTAACAACAAACACCATAGACTTTCACATGGCAACACAACTATAACAATGGCCACAACAAGCATATAAACTGAAAGTATAAGGAACACATATGCAATTGATATGTATTCAAACACATTCAATGCATTACCAATCATACACTCATGATGAAACACTTCACAACAACAACATCCTCTTTCACATGGAGACATCAATAAAACCATGGTCGACACCATGCATACGAAACAAGCATATAGACCACAAGGATGATTAGCACACTAGAAAACGACATGAATGCATGACCAACAGTAAACACACACCGACTATCCATTCCAAGGGGTGAACCATGCTCTGATACCACCTGTAATGCCCACCTCCCCTCACACATACTCAAGTAATCGACCAACCGAGGTAAACATGAGATGAGGGGCAGTTAAGATAGAATCAACCTCCTTTGTGACTTTAAGGAAGTGGAATCGAAGTGGAAACCATAACATAGACCTATACCACCTTCTATAGGATCCCCAGAGGCTATACAAGTCATCCACCTGACTTTTCCCTAGGGACCACTGAAATCTTATGAAGAAAACCCCTCAGACACTCCCACAAGCCTACATGCCTGCGTCTGGGAGGCTCTGGATGCACCCACAAGCCTGCATGCATGCATATGGGAGGCTTTGAATGCACCCACAAGCATGCATGCCTGTGTCCAGGGGCTATTTCTAGCATACCTGTGCTAGAGTCCATGGGATTTAAGGCACTTTTCAAGCTCAGAATTCTGGCCACTGCTGAGAACTTGTTGTAACTTATAGAATCCATTAAACACATAAGTACAAGACAAATAAACCAAAAACTAACTCTAGGACTAGACCTGGCCCTCCCCAACCGGGACTGACATTCCGTCAAACACTTGGCATCAATGAAATCTACATGTTTAGAATACAAGAAAAAGCATGAATGACTGAAAAATCTTAAGAGACATAAAAAGAAGGATTGCCACCTTCTCTCTTGAACTATTATGATATGAATTAGGTCTTGCATCCATCATTTTAACAATTACAAGTAAATACATGAAATAACCATGACTAAAACTAGTCATATAACCATGCTTATAACCGACATAAAACTAACAATTAGATACAACCATTAAAGCCACACATAAATATGTACAAAAGGAAGAGAACTTAACTTTTATTAAACATAGGAAATAGCCAACCAGGTTCAAGACTTCCACGTTCCACCTGACCATAGACATGGCTAAGCCAAATCTCTCTTCAGCCAGTCACCCTTGTGCCATATTCCAAGTATGAATGTGGGATCTCATAAACCAAATCCATCAAAACCAAACCAGGGCTTCCAGAGGCCAAACTACCTCAACCCTCAACAAGTGATTCCACCTCACGGTCAGAGCGTTTGTCCAACCAAGGCTTCGGGAACTAGTAACTCAACCGAGATCCAAGGAACATGAGAACCAACCAGAAAACAAACAATGAAATGAACTCACAACACCATGGTTATCCAGAAAATGGCAAGACTAGGAAAATCCATTTTCAATCGAGGCAATTTTCCATGCTAATGACAAATCATGACCAAGAAACCAAATGCATACACCATGCATGCAAAAAATAGTGAGGAAAACATACATGCAACTCGGTAATTGCAATCAAAACCTACTGTAGATGTTTATCCTGATGTCATATTGTGATTTTTTTCTCTTCCTTTTTTATTCTTTCTCCAAATCACCAGGTATGCCACACCCTCCAAGAGTTCTCGTAGAAACTCTAAGTATCCAAGAGTATGAGAGAGAGAGAGAGAGAGAGAATAATGAGAGCTCCAAAATTGCACTGAACAAAAGCTTGCCAACTGATCCTGAGAATATTGTTTATCAATGACGCCTCTCTTTTATTCATTTTCCAGTATTTTCCTCCTCGCATGTAACATGTGACCTTTCACCTCGCTTTTCTCCTATTTTCCATTATTTTCATAAATAAAATGCCAAATAATTCCTCATGCATTTCCAAAGCCTTTGCACTTTCTTTTAGCCATAATAACCAAAATGAACACCCGCTAAGATGTTTTTCCCAACATTCAGCTTGGAATATGTGTCTCATGACCTTGGTCTTATATATTTTTACATGGATTTTTAACGAGGGTTGTTACATCAAATTTACAAGATCACATTTCTTATTTCTTTTTTCTTTGGCTTCATCTTGCTTTAATGTCTCTCTCTCTCTCTCATATATATATATATATATGAAAAATTATTACATAACTATGATATAGGAATTTATATTTATTATATGTATTTTTAAAGAATTATGTTAATATATGTATTTATTTTGGAATGATTTTTTTTTAATTTTAATTTAATTACAAATAATTATTAAGCAAATGATAGATATTTAACTTCCACTACGTATTTTTTCAATTGAGGGTTTAATGATAACCTTCCCACCAAGGTTCAAGTCTCATTGTGACATGATGCTCCACTAAGAGCCTTTGTACTACTGATTATCTTAACTATGTTGACACTTCCTTGATTCTTTTGAGTAACAAGAATAGTAATATAAAAAATTAATAAAAAATTTCCACTAAATATTTTAAAATATTTTTAATAGTATTGAGAAATAAAATGTTGAAATTTATATCAAAAGTAGTTAAGCTTTTTAAATTGATTAATTAATAAATTCATATGAACATGAATTATGGTTATAAGAAATGTGGTATTACTAAGCCACTGTATCGTACTAAAGCTTATTTACAAGTTAATAATCTATATAATAAAGTGGGGTGAATCTCCATAATTATGAATTTTGTTACAAGTTTTAAAAAGAGTAGAAGGTCTTAGAAGGTTTAGGTTTAAAAAAAATATTTATATTATGGTTTTAATTAGGTAGAAGTAAAATCTTTCAATATCTAGGTTGATTTAAAATGGAATATTTTTTTTGAAAATAAAGTTTCAACATATACTAAATTTAAGCCATAGTAGGATTTGGATCGAAAATATTGTCTTAATTTAATAATTTATATTCATAATGATAAATTAGTATAAGGGATTTGATAAGGTTGTTTAATTTGACTATTTATCTAGATATGTTTATGGGAGATGATTTTTGCTGATTAGTTAATACTTAAATATGATTTTTTTATTTTTTTATTTTTGAGTAGTGGATTCTTGGCACAAATGGAAATTTTATGCATGCATATACATGAGAGGTTTTGTATTTTGCCTACAAGTGGTGTAGCTTAGGGTGTGTCGTTGGATAATGGACGACCTTATCCAACTAATGGATTAGTTTGAGCATATTATATCGGAGGAGATGATATTTATTTACCCCTTTATATAAATAGACCCTAGTGAGCCACCATAGCACATAGATGAGGTATTGTATGTGCCATCTAATCATACTATAGAAAGTCTTGGTCGTAGAGGCATTGGAATTGTTAATCCTTGTAGATCCGCCAACCCTTTGGTGGATTTTTGTCAAAATCCAAATTAAGATCTTAGATGCACTTTCTCCCTAGGGAATGGTTGAAACTATAATATATATGTTGGTTTTTATAGTGCAATATGTACTTACCTCCCCATAATTTATTAATTATAACCATATTATATTGATGAGAGGGTCCATTTCTAGCAAGTCGAAGGGTTTAGGGTTTATCAGTGGCAATGTAGATTTATTTGAGTGGTAGGATGGTGAGGTAAAGCAATCCAAGATAATTCCTAGTCATAAGAGGTAGTAGGTTGCCAAGTCTAAAGGTGCTAGTGTATCTTTGATATAGGAAGATTTAAAGGTTAGTCAAATATTAGAGTTGGAAGGTTGAATGGTTTTCATAAAGTTCAGTGGTAGAAGAGTCTCCATGTTGACTCTAAACTCCTAGATATAGAGTGAGTGGGCCTCCATTTTGGGCTATGTTAAATGGGATTTATTTTTTAGACCGAGGATGATGCATCAAGAATTCAATGGAAACTCGATAGTATTAGAATAAACATTTATTTTGCTTAAAACCCTACCATTCTCTCTTTGATACTCAATAAGAAATTGTTAATGCTTCAACACTAAGTAGCACAATTTTGGCAAAAGACCAAAATTATATTTGAAGTCTCACCCATTGTTTGTTGAGTAAATTTAAACCAATAATGAGGAGGAAAAAAAATCTTTGTTCACTTAGACAATTTGATTATGAATATATTGGAACCGAACAATGTAGTACATCATCTTTCACACGCTCCTTCCAACATTGTTGGTCAGCTCATGGTTGGCTAACATCCCATATCAAATCTTTTTATACCTATATATTTTTCTAATTAATAATGATGTGTTTTTAGTTATTCACATTCTCTCATCCTTGTTTCAAGAAAGGCATCCATGGGGACACATACACTCCCTTGTTACATTTTTTGTGTGTTGAATACTCATTTCCAATCAATCTAGCACCTCTTTTACAGGGGGATGAAAATGGAGCTCTTTGCCTAAACCAAAAGGAAACAATACAAAAATTGAGACACCAAAAAGTGAAGACAATAAAAGATATTACCTAAAATGTTGATAATCATAACAAAGGTAATAGTTGCAATGCAGCATAATCCCTGCCTTTATCCCTAATTAATTGAAAGTTCACTCCATAGTGAAAACTCTCCTCACAAGCTTATTAGACGGAACCTAAATCCAAAAATTCAATTTAATTGTTTTTAAAATAAAAATTGCTATTAAAATTAATATTATAGTGAAAAAGTTATAATCATTTCACCTTTTCTACCAATTTTTTTATAGGCCATACCATTGGCTTTGGAAAAGACTACCTTATTCATATGCACATTATGATGTAAAAATTCCGTTTTATAAAAATATGAAACATAGTGAATTAGCATTTGTATTGAGTTAAGCATCAAGTTTATTGTTGAACTTCATATGAGATCACATTCATCCTTTGTGTGGAGTTTGCACTCCACACTTAGTTTTAAATACAACGGGGGATACCATCCTTTACTCAACGGGGGCTACTTTCCATTGGCGGCATTATTCGTCCTTCCAATCATCCAGTTGTTGCGCTTGCTTCAAGCTTAACAACACCTTCCTATCCCCTGAATGGAAATAGCACAACACCTTCGCCTCAAGAAACGTTGAAAATATCATGCAAGAGAAATCAGAGTGCTAATTAACGGAGGGGCAGAAAAGAGAAATACTTCGAGCAAAGTTAACGACTGAGATGGAGAGCAACATATAGGCACTAATTCTATGCTCATGTGCACTTTTTATTGTGTCCTTCAATTGCCCTTATTTTGTGTCCTTCAATTGCCACAACCAAAGTTTGAAAGGTTGCTGTTTCTTTCTCTTATTTTATTCACCACAATCATTTGAATCCATAACAGGTAGTGGTGGTTTAAACATGGTAATTTTTAAACTTTTTCCATGTACATTTTTCCAACTACTTTGGCTTGAAAAAAGTTTAAAAAATTACTAAAATTAAATACTAATTATTAAGATTAAATAATTTTAATAAAAAATAAAAATTTCAAAACACTAAATTTAATTCAAAACTACACTTTAAATAATAAAAAATTATAATTAAAAAATAGAAAACTTAAACTTATCACTCTGTATAAAATATATTCTTAAATATTAAGTACAAATTTTCTTTTATTAAATTAGTATTTTAAGTTATATCAAACTATTTTGGTTTTTTACTTTATTATAATATCTCTATATATTTATTATAAAATATTTATAAATAGTTTGCACAAACTTTTATATTCTTCTCATTCTCAATGTGCAAGTGAGCTTCAACTTTGAATTCATGGCATGAAAAGGAGTCAATAATTTTCAATTTCCTCAATTATTATTATTATTATTATTTCAAATAAAAGATAGAGTTACAACTTTATAAGAACATTATTCTCATTCGGTTTTTTCTTCTCCTGACGTTGTTCTTCCCAAGAGGCCAATGCTCTTAATTTTGATATTTTCTGCCCTTAACACAAAGTATTTCAACTATGTTAGAATTTGCTATACACCAATCTTGGCCAAAAATTTAAACAGTTTTTAAGTCTGGAACAAATAGAAACTTATAGAGTTCACAACAATTTTCACTCAAATCCTGTATACAATTCACAACATGCATGTAATTAATTTCCTATAAGCCAGAAAATATAATCAATAAATTCACAACATGCACGTAATTAATTTCCTAAAAACCAAAAAATATAATCAATAAATTCTCAATGCTTTCCTAAAATTACAAATCAAAAAGTTTTAAACCCCAATGTGAAAAGGGGTAAAATCCATTTGAAAGACGTGAAAGCCTTCCCATTGTTGTCCACTCTTCACTTACATCTCTGAATTGGCCAATTGGCCATTTGAATTCCTCTTTTCAAATTTTCTGGTGTTGGGCAAGTTCAGAACTCTCTTGTAGCAAGATCTGGGCATGAATGATCCACTTAAGGGCCTCATAATTAAACTTCAAAGTATAATTTCTTAGGGTTTACCCCAACATTGTCCTAATAACAATCTCTGAAACCTGTAATTCAAAGCTACAAAGCAATTGAGATTGCTTATATCCTGGTTCACAGTGGAAACTATAAAATCAAGATTAATGTTAACACTCAAACAGTAAAGGAAAATTTTGTTAACATTTAATATCTTGTTTCAATAAATATATGCTCAGTCTGATATACCATAGAAAAATACATTTGTGGAATGAAACAACAGCATTCATATCACTGAAAAAAATGATTCTGGGTCCAATAAATGTTTTCCATTCATTGAACAACATTGCAATTACAACAAGAATATTGAGCTCTTCATTTAAGAGTAGATCATCCTCTGGCATGATGGAGAGAGATCCAAAGGTACCCTCTAGCATGATGGAGAGAGATCCAAATCTACCTTCCAGAAGATGAGAGATTAAAATAAATAGAGCATATGTACAAGATCATGACTCTTGAGCAAAAAAAGTAAATGAGTCTTCAAGATTGAGACATTTCAAAATGTTGTTGCTTATCTGAGTCAAGAAGCTACTTGTGAAGCAGAAGCTGAGGCAATAGAAATAAATGTGCTATACAAATAGAAGAGTAAGTTCAATTTACAGGGAGGAATGAGAAGCATTACAGGTAAGAATCGTATAATTAGGCCATAACTGGTTAACCTTGGGATGATCATGGAAAGGCCTAACTGTGGAGAGACCTAATTATTTACAAGGCCAGATGACATGAATACAAATTAGGATAAATATATAATCATGCATAGATGTTAATATGGGAGGAATAATGAAGGGTTCGAGCTCCTTCCCATCCCATCCATTCTTCCCAGGATCGTTATTAATTGCCATCAAGTCATCCATATAGTAATCCTCGGAACTATTTTGTTGCTTTGCTTGTGTCAAATTGGACATTACTATCTGCACATTTATCACAAAAATAACATAATCAATAACATGGACACATCTAAGATAAAAATAGTTTATGTACTCTAACATGCAATATCATTAAAACTGAAAAAATAAATAAACAAAAGCTGTTGAGAGACAGAGCAAGTTACCTGATAAGCCTGATTGATCTTCTGAAATTTAACTCCACAGTTATCTCCTTTGCAAACATCGGGATGATACTGTAACCAGATCATATCGACACATGAGTACAGTATGAATTTATCCAAAAATTTATTGTTGAAATTGGATCATGATTTTTCCCAACAATTACTATGAAGATATACATAGCCAGAACAAATTATTTATTGGAAATTCTTAGAATCTGTAAGATTGTTGTGAGTAAAGTAGTCTTGACATCTTTTTTAGTAACCCCAGGGCTCAATCTCAGAGTCTCGTACTCCTCTCTCATCCCAGGGAAAGCAACAGAGGCCGTCACTGTTACATTCCTCCTCCCTACCGATTTTTTCTTCGCTACATTTTTATTTGTCAAGAGCGAATTCCCCTGACCAGCCATGAGTCTTCCAACAGTGGCAGCCATGATCTGTAACAAAAATAGGCAGATCCACAAACCAAACTGGAATCCCAAGTGCAAAAATAACTCTATCTAAATGTACAGAATGGGTGTACCAAACTCCAGTAAAATACAAAGAGCAGAGATTATTGCAAATGTGGGAAAGGTAACCAAATCTAAAGCACAAGTGGGGAATAATAAGGTAAGTGGGCATGCGTATATAAAACGATCCCAAGCCCGGAATTGAAAAAAAAACCAGTTAACACATTGGGTGTGGATAAGGCCGGAGAAAACGATTGGAAGAGGGAATGAGATCTCACAAAATCCAGGGTTGCGTGTGCCAACAACTAAAAAGATAAGGTGATGCACTATTCCAATAAAAAAGGAAAATGTTTTGAACAATGGAATGCAGCGCCATTATTGAAAGCAGAATTATAATATGATCTTCTTCGCCGAAAGGAATTGCATAGCGTGGGGCCGCAGGCGTTTAAAAATCTAGAAATAAAAGAGCAGAAGAAATTTGCGGTTAACCTGCCATGACACCCTAAATGAACAAAACTGTGCCACATTTAACGCCGCAAGCGACCAGCGAATTGTATTCAAAATTTCTGTTGACATTGCAATTCGTAAGGTTGTTGTGAATCTGCAAACGCATCTTGGTTAAGAGGAAATAGTGAATTTTCTCTTGTGGGTGTCCCTATATTTTTGAGCAGCGAAGGCACAGGAACATGGTTTGCTCATTCACGAACAGGATCAGTGAAGGCACGAAGGCACTGTGAACAGAGAAGACACGAAGGCAGTAGCACGAAGGCACAGTGAACAGTTAGGAGGAAGAAGCAGAGTGAAATCCCAAATCCTAAAATGGAAAACCAATCAATAGTAAATGTTAAAAATGGCATGGAAATCTCAGATTTTGTGGAAACAAATCATTTGGGCCAAGTCAAAATTGTTTTTGCTGACAAAACAGGAAAATGGATTTGGATAAATGCATAACAATATCAAGATATTTTAAAACGCAGACTTGCCCACTTTAAATGGGAACAAATAAGAAGAAAACAAACCTAAAAAAAGAAAAAAATGAAGAGCACAAAAAATAAAGAAGAGTCAATCATTTACAGTCCCACAACTACACCTCTTACTTGATCATCAGATCTCTATGTCCAAGAACTGATGAAAGCTAGGACAAGGCTGGGAATTTTAGAAGCCAACAAACAGGAAAGAGACAGCAAACATTCAGAGATCACACTTGCAAATCAATGTTTAATGGAAAGTAATAGAATTATTAAAGAATAGGTAACAATGTTATAAGACACTGTAGAGGCAGGAAAACGAGAATGGAAAAACGTGAAGGCAGCATGGAAAAGCATGAATGACACAATGACAACAAACAAAGATGTGATAATCTCTAAAACAACTCAAGTAGATACACAAATGGGTCAGCAAATAGTCATTTTTGAAAATAAGACAGAAGAGAACAAAAAGACATACATTCCAAAATAAATCAAAACTAGGGTTGAGGACACCAATGGTCATAGGATAGAGGAAAAAGAAGATGTAAGTTCTTGTAGAGCACAAGAAAGAGAACATAAAGAAAGAAAAGAGAGAGAAAAAAACTGTATTATCAGGGGAATAAGAGACTATGGAAAGAATGAAATCACTCTCAATTTGACAAGAGACTTTTTGAGAGAGAAATTACAGTGGAGAGGTCAGATTTGTCAAGCAAGGAGGGTGGGAAATATATGTGAGGAAAGACCTCGACCTATAAAAGTCGCCATGACAAGTGTGCAAGAGAAACATCATCTCTTAAGCAAAAAGAAACTCTTGAAAGGCTCACACTTCTTCCTAGATGAAGATTTAACTAGCAAGCAACAAAAAGAGAGAAGAGAAGAAGTGGAGAAAGTTAGAGCAGCAAGAAACGAAGGGAAAAGAGCATGGTTGTACAATGGTAGAGCAGTTATTGCAATGTTTGGGCCTCATGGAAAAACATGGCAGCAAGTTGACAATGAACAAAAAACAGGTAAGTCTAAGATAGGGAGGAAAACAACAGGATCAACATGGATGAAAAGGGGCGAAGACTCAAATTCGAGTCTTGTGTGCCAAACTGCGTAGCAACCAAATCCTACCCAGGTTTACCTAAGTCTAGTTTGTTGGAACTATAGAGGTTACCCTTGGAGGAGGGGACCTGGGATAGGACCTATTGCAGAAGGTAGAGACGTAATTTGTCTTACAGAAACTCATGAACATGATGGTTCCAAAACTCCTATGTTTGATGGCTATTTGAACTTAACAGTTTGGAACAAGGCAACAGAAAATGACAAAGGGGATAGAGGAATATTGGTTTTAGTGAAATAAAAATAAGGTCGTCACATTCAGTTAGTGAAAGAAAATACAAATAATCAATATTTATGGTTCAACATAACAGAGAATGAGAATGACATAAGAATTGCAACGTGTTATTTTGCGCCTCAAGTACCAAAAACTTACAAAAATAAGGGATTAGACAGGAAAGATCTGTATGCAGCTTTAAAGCAAGATATTGTTGCATATTCTCAACAGGGAGAAGTTCTTTTAGTGGGAGATTTCAATGCTAGAACAACAAATCAACAAGCTAGTATTCTTTGTTGCAAAGAGGATCACAATCCTATCTGGCTCATTGAAGAGGAGAATTCTCGATGGGTGAGATGTTCAGAAGATGACAAAGTTAGTAATCATTTTGAAGAGGAGTTGCTTACGTTGTGTGGTGCTTTCAACTTAATTATCTGCAATGGTTTAGAGAGATGGAAAAAGTCTGGGAACTTCACTTGCAACACATACAATGGGGCAAGTGTAGTTGACTATTTTATTGGGTCACAAAGCCTAATAGAAAGAATAGTTGAAGTTAAGATTGGACAACATATTTGGGATTTAAAATCATATCATAACCCAATTTATATAAAGTTATCTTGGTTAGAAGAAAGACAGAATAGGAGGAAAACCCAATGTTCTCAACAACCGGCATCAAGGGGCAAAATTCTTCTAACACAAGAAAATTGCACTATCTTCAAAACAATGTTGAGGAAATCAATTCAGAAGGAGAAAATTGGTCCCCAAATCCTCAACAGCCATGAGTTAACAAATATAATCCAGGATGTGCTTAAGAAGTGCAAAAGATCAAAAAATAGGAAATCAGAATCAAATTGTTTTCCTCTGAATGCATGGTTCGATGATGAATGCAAAATGGCAAGGAGAACCTTGAAAAAGGAAGGAGATGAGAAGATGAATGTAAAGTTATATAAGAAAATTTTAAAAAATAAAAAATATGAGTTCATGCAAACAAGGCGAGAAGAGCTGATATATCTAGGCAAGAATAACCCAAAACTTTTTTTGCAGGCACTTCAACCAAGGAAGAAGAAAATTGAAAATCATATTATAGCCAATCAATGGTTTGAATATGCAAGGAAACTCTATGAAAGAGAAGTAGAGGTTGAGCCTCCTCCCAAGATCAACACATCTACAAAGCTTTTCACAGTACATGAGGTGGAGGCAGGAATTAAAAAGTTGAAAGCAAGGAAGGCAAGGGACTTGGTTGAACTTCAAGCAGAATATATAAAGTGGGGAATGAACATTTTGGCACCCCACATCATGGAAATATTCAACAATGTCATTCAGCAAGGGTTCCCAAGGGATTGGACAACTAGTCTAGCAATTCCCCTTTTTAAAAGCGGAGACATTAATAATCCTTTCAACTATAGAACCATTACGATCAATCCTCTGTTTGCAAAGCTTTTCAGTGGCATGGTAGAAAATAGAATCAGTAAGTGGGCAGAAGTAAAAGAAAAGAGGGCAAAAGGGAAAGCAGGTTTTAGGCCGAAGCATTCTACAGTAGATCATGGTATCACGTTGAGACACATTGTTGAAAAGGTTTGGGGGAGCAAAGAAGAAGTATTTCACTTCTTTGTTGACTTCAAAAAGGCATTTGACACGGTCCCTAGAGATAAGTTGTGGCGTAGAATGGAAGAACTTGAAATTCCTTTACAATATAGGGTTGTTTTCCATAGGCTTTATGAAGAGGTGAAAGTCAAGATTAGAACTTCAACAGGAATTTCAGAAAGTTTTAGAAGTGACATCGGAGTCAAGCAAGGTTGCCCTTTATCCCCTACCCTTTTTGGTTTATATATTGACAAAATGGAAGAGTGGCTAAATTTGCAAGGTGGGGAGGGTGTTCGATTGGGGGAGTTTGTGATAAAGCTTCTTCTATATGACGATGATCTTGTGCTGGTTGCTAAATCGGCCCATGGATTGCAGATGCACCTATATGCCCTTGAGCATTTTTGTAAAGCAGTGGGGATGCAAGTCAATACTAGTAAGACCAAGATAATGATTTTCTCTAATAAAAGGAAGCAAAGCCAGAATACGTTCTTCTTTCAAGACAACATTCTTGAAGAAGTAAATGAATAAAAGTACCTCGGGATCGATTTCAACAACAAGCTTAATTGGGAGGATTGCAGAAAGAAAAGAATTTTAGGAGGGTGGAAAGCATTATATGCACTTCAAAATAGATGTAGAGAGGTAGAGTTATGGGATTGGAACACGATCAAAGTACTTTTTGGACTCCTAGTTTGTCCAGTGATATTATATGGGTGTGAATTGTGGACTAGCAGCATCTCTATTTCAAAATGGAAACAAATTGAAAAAATTCAAAAGCACTTGATCATGAGCAAGTTCAAAATAAAAAGTTCGGTTCCCTATAAGATAATGTTGATTGAAACAGGGGCAACTCCCTTCGAAGCAATTGCCATGGTGCATCTTATAAGGTACCCAAAGAGAATGGAGCAAATGGGAGAAGGTAGATGGCCGAAAGTTATCTTCAATGAAGGTATGAGCGAAAGAAATAAATCATGGATGAGACAAAACAACAAATGGATGAAAAAATCGAATATTTACTTGAATGCATGTCCCACAAATAGAAAGGAATTAAAGAATTTTGTGCTGGAGAAGTTCCGTAAGGGTATATGGGGAAAAGAGTTGGGTAGAAAGAAGAAGTATTATGTTCAGGAATTCAACCCCGCTTGTGATCTCCAACAAAAAGAAGACATTGGAGCTAGCATTCCGTGGAGGGCAAAGGTTCTTATAACTCAATTAAGAACTAACTCACATCAACTTCGGTGTGAAACAAGACGGTGGAAGAGACCAAAAGAAGCTTGGGAAGAAAGGGTATGCACTTTTTTCACTTCTGGGGTAGTGGAATCAGAAGAACATTTCATTTTGGAATGTGATGCTTTCAGAGACATCAGGGACAGTTACCGTAGTATGTTAGCATCAATTCCGTGGCATTGTCTTTTCAGTGATGGAACTGTTATAAGGTTGGGTCAGCTCATCATCAATTTGAGTAAGAAAAATATTAAATTGCAGAAGACAAAAAACAAAAAAGTTGGTGGTCCCACAGACTATTTTTAGTCTCGTGGACATTAAAATATCATTCATTATCCAAAAAAAAATAGAGTCTCACTAATAAGATTTTGACATAGGCGCAATCTAATCAATATAACCTAATTAATAGGTGTTGGGTATTTTTTCTTGGAATTTAAAATAAGCGTTGTCAATTTTGTCCGAAAAAACAATAATCTTGGTTACTATTTTTAAGATTTAGTATTTAGGTGGCACTCGGGATTAATCCATTTTTGCGATTAAAGAATTTATGGCTGGATTCCTACGAAAAATTTACGGCCCCAACAAAATTATGGTATTATTAGACGTTTCTCAAGTGTATATAATCGTACTCAAAATTGGACCACACGAGACCAAACTTCCATACATAATTGGACCACGTAAACAATTTTATTGAAGCATCGTGTTAAAACACTATTTGATTATTAACGTTATCAGTTACTTGTATTTTTCCTTAATTTGGTCTTATCCGGTGGCGCAAAAAGCATCCCATGTCATTAAAATACTGACAATCTAAAAATTTCCCCGCTATGACTGAAGCTGACCACGTGGATTTTTTTTTTTTTTTTTGTGATTTTGTACGACATTCGAGCACGTAGCTGGACAAAATAAGTGTTGAGATTTCTTATATTAAATTTGGATAAAATCTCATGAATATGACAACAATAGGATTTTTTGCTAAATTGATTGCATGTAATCCGGATGTGGAGTTATTGCATCCTATTTTGTTGTGATTGAAGTTATGATTCAGTTTTTACTCCCAGCTATAAAATCTAAGCCCGTAGAGGCAAATGAGCATGAGGGATGTGAGGTGAGAGGAAGAGAAGTGCAGATGAGAAAGTCTGTTGTTGTAAATATCCTGTTTAGAAATAAGACTGCCAATACCTCTGTTTGGTGGACGTACCCCAGATTGGTTGGGTGAACCATGTTAAATCCTTTGTCTCATTATTATGTTGTGTGTGTGTTTTATTTGTTTTTCCGCTGCTTGACTCTAACAATTGGTCTCAGAGAAATTAGGTTGAGTCTGTGTGCAGTCTAAGTGTCATTGATATGTTTTTCAATTGGAGTTGTTGTGGAGTCTGTTCAACTGCATGGAAGAGCCGTGAGTGTTGAAGGAGGATTGCTGTGCGTAGATGATAAGGTTTCCGAATCTGTAAGAGACGAGTCTGTGAGCCATCGATCTGCGTGGTTGTGTGGAGCTTGTGTTAGCGTGTGAAACAAAAAGCAGAGTCGTGGCCGTTGACCGGGCCTGTGTTAACATGCATAACTTGCAAGTTCAATGCAAGTAAACCAGCGTTGAAAGCACGCGTTCAAACCAGTGTTGAAAAGGAAGTTGGATCCAGACTCAAAGTCAAATTTAAGTCACTGTACATGCGATTTTTTGTTGAATTGTATGTGCGTGAGAGTGCTGCACAGAGAATGGTGTAAGACTATTAAGCCTGTTTGCGTGGCCTAGGTGGAAGAGCCGAGTGTAAAATACAGTCATCGTGAAAAAGGCGTTGTTTAAATTGCGTGAAGACTATAGATCGAGCTTGCCAAGATCTGAGATCTGTGAGTTTGTCGGAGTGCATTGATTGTGCCAGATTTCGAGGTAGGTTTGGGGATGTTGTGTGGAATATGTCTTGAAAAGAACAAGCTTATCGTTACATTGTTTATAGTTCAATTCAGAGTTGGACGAAGTGAATTTGATGACTATTATCATCAGAATTTGAAGAGTGAAATTTTTTTTTTCTTCACTAATTGTGATATCAGCGTTCTATCAAATATTAAAAAAAAAAAACTTCTCAGAGCTGCTACATGGTGGAGAAGATCTAATATCTCGATTTAGCACATTTATGGAATTCAATTAATTATTAATTGCATGTTTGTAAAAGTGAATTTTTTATCAAATTGTTAATTTGATTTAAAAAGCAATTGAGGATCCATAGAAGAAGTCAAATATGTCAAAAAATCAAAGTGCTCGATTTTAGATCGAGAAGTTTAATGGGAAAAATAACTTCGAGATCTGGAAAGTTAAGATGCATGATCTACTTGTGCAACAAGGCGTGGCGAAGGCACTTTTGGGCAAATCCAAACAACCTTTTGCCATGACGGATGACGAATGGAGCGACGTCGATGAAAGAGCACTAAGCGACATTCGATTGTGTTTGGCGGATGATGTTTTGTTTAACATCGTGTCAGAGAAAAATGCTACTATTTTGTGGAAAAAGCTTGAAAAGATGTACATGACAAAATCCTTAACCAATAGGATTCTTTTGAAGAGATAGTTGTACAACTTGTGCATGAAGGAAGGTATATCAATAACTGATCATTTGAATACCTTTAATACTCTTCTAGTGCAGTTAGATAGTATAGATGTAAAATTTGATTCAGAAGATAAAGTTGTAACTTTATTATGCTCGTTTCCCGAGTCATGGGATCATTTTGTTACTTCTATAAGTCTTAGTTCATCAGAAACCCTTGAATTTGATGATGTTGTTGGAGCTTTGTTATCTGAAGAAACAAGGAAAAGGGAAAATTCAAAAACTTCTACATCAGAAGCAATGATGGTTAGAGGTCGTTCTAAAGAAAGACGCTTCAGTAAGAAGAAAAACTCGCGGTTAAAATCGAAAGGGAAGAAGAGTAAGGTAAAGTGTTGGTTTTGTGGCAAATCAGGACATTTGAAGAATGACTGTTGGAATAGACAGCACACATCCAAAGGATACTCTTCGACAGAAAACAAAGAAGCAAACACGACAGATACAGGTTCGGCATCCGGTTCAGGTATGAGTGATGAAGTGTTATCATTTAGTTTTTCTAATCATGATCAACATTGGTTGTTAGATTCTGGTGCATCAAATCACATGTGCATTCATAGAGAGTGGTTTAAATCTTATAAATCAATCAATGATGGAGTGGTTTACATGGGAAATGATGTCTCATGTAATATTGTGGGAATTGGTAGCATCCAGATTAAAATGTTTGATGGGACAAATAAAATATTAATTGATGTAAGACACTTGCCTGAACTCAGAAAAAACCTCATTTCTCTAGGAGTGCTAGACACAAATGGATATAAAACTTTTATTCAAGGTGGAGTAATGAAATTTTATAAAGGAATTTTACTAGTAATGAAAGCAAAGAAGGTTGGAAATCTTTTTCAGTTAGAAGGAAGAACAGAGTCAGATCATGCTTCTACAGTATCTGAAAACGACAGTAATTCTATTTGTTTATGGCATCAACGGTTGGGCCATATGAGTGAAAGAGTATTAAAAATTTTATCTGATCATAAGTTACTTCCTAGTTTAAAATCTTCTAAGTTAGATTTCTGCAAACATTGTATATATGGAAAACAAAGCAAGCAGAAGTTTAAAACTGGAAAACATACTAGTAAGGGAATCCTTGATTATATCCATTCTGATGTTTAGGGTCCATCTCCTACAACCTCATATGGACGATCGTCATATTTTGTATCTTTTATTGATGATTTCTATAGAAAAGTGTGGGTCTATATGTTAAAGAAAAAGTCTGATGTATTCATTGTTTTCAAACAGTTTAGAGCATTAGTAGAAAACATCACTGGAAGAACCATTAAATGTTTAAGAACTGACAATGGTGGTGAGTTTAATTCAAAGGAATTTGATAATTATTGCAAGGAAGTTGGGATCGAAAGACATAAAACTACTGTATATACTCCTCAGCAAAATGGAGTTGTTGAACGCATGAACAGGACTCTTTTAAAGAGAGCAAGAAGTATGCTTAGTAACGCCAATTTGCAGAAGGAACTGTGGACAGAAGTAGTATCTACGGCTTGTTATTTGATAAATCGATCACCATCAACTGCAATAGGATGAAAAATTCCTCAAGAGGTATGGAAAGGTCATCCTTGTGATTATTCTAAACTGATAGTTTTTGGTTGTGATGCATATGCTCTAATTCCGAAACATCAGCGTTCTAAATTAGATCCTAAATCAAAAATATATATATCTTTGTTGGATATGGTGATGGGACTAAGGGATACAGGTTGTGGGATCCTACTACTCACAAGATCATCATTAACAGAGATGTTAAATTCAATGAATCTTCACTCGATAATCCAGATGTAGATGATAAATTGAAACAGGATAATGTATCTAAGTTTCAACATATTCAGTTTGAAACCAGTTCAAATATTGATGATAGTCCAGATGAACAAGTTTCAGATGCAGATCATGAAGAAGTTCCTACAGATAATAATCAGCAAATTGTGGAAGAACCAGAAACATATTTAAGGAGGTCCACGAGAATCAGACATCATCCTAAAAGGTATGAGGATTATGTTACTTCAGTTGCTTTAACCGCTAATGATGATGACCCTTTGTGCTATCAGGAAGTTGTAGAAGGTTCTAACAGTGATAAGTGGAAAGAAGCTACGAAGGATGAGATGAAGGCATTAGACAAGAATGCCACATGGGATTTGGTGGAACTTCCTAAGGACAGGAAAACTGTGGGATGTAAATGGGTTTACAAATTGAAAAGGGGTGTTGATGATAAAGAAGACAGGTACAAAGCAAGGCTGGTTGCGAAAGGTTTTTCTCAGAAAGTAGGAATTGACTTTCATGAGATATTTTCACCAGTTGTAAAAATTGTTTCAATTCGGATTGTGTTAGCATTAGTTGCTTTACTTGATTTAGAATTACAGCAACTAGATGTTAAAACTGCATTTTTACATGGAGATTTAGATGAGGATATTTACATGGAACAACCAGAAGGTTTTTTTTAAATCGCAACAAGAAATTTTTTTGCAGGCTCAAGAAATCATTGTATGGTCTGAAGCAGTCGCCTCGACAATGGTACAAGAAATTTGATTCTTTCATGATGAGCCAAAATTATATAAGAAGTGAATATGATCATTGTGTTTACTTTAAGAAATTAAGTAATGGCATATTCATTATCTTAGTGTTGTATGTTGACGATATGCTTTTAGCAAGTAAAAGCATAATTGAGATCAACAGGTTAAAGGCTCAGATGGCTAGGATGTTTGATATGAAAGATCTAGGAGCAGCAAGACAGATTTTGGGCATGGAGATTTTCAGAGACAGGAGCAATGGTAAGCTATGGTTATCACAAAAGAAGTATATTGAGAAAATACTCTTAAGGTTTGGTATGAACAATGTGAAACCTGTTTTAGTCCCTTTAGCTTCCCATTTTAAGCTTTTTTCAAGTTTATGTCCTAACACAAATGAAGAAAAGGAATATATGTCTCGAATTCCATATGCCAATGTAGTAGGTTGTTTAATGTATGCGATGGTTTGTACACGAACAGATATTTCACATGCAGTTGGGGTTGTCAGCAGGTATATGGCAAATCCAGGAAAAGAACACTCCACGATATATGAGAATGGTGTTTAAGATCAGAGAGGTACAAGTGATTATTAGTCACTTATAATGTATAGTGAATTTGTTTGCGTTATGTTGATCTTATTTTATGTGATTTGATAAGACAAGGTCAACTTTCAGGATATGTCTTTACTCTGTGAGTTGACATTCGGATGTCAAAGTACAAAAATGGTTGCTTTATCCACTATGGTATGGTTGCTTCACATGCTTGCAGAGAAGTGGTTTATTGAAGGTTTGTTTATGAGTTTGTAGCCGTAAGACAATACTGAGTTATTTTTAGATAGTCAAAGTGCAATCACTTCATTAAAAATCCCGCCTATCAGTAATTCAAAGCATATACCTACTGGCACCATTTTGTAAGACATGTTATCATTGAACTATGTCTCTCTCTTGAAAAGGTACAAAGGAAAATTAAAAGTGTATGTTCACTCTTAAAACTACTTTGACAGAGAAGCACATGGTGTTCGTTTTGAAGCAAGGTAGTAGGCAATAAAATATAATAATGGAAGAGGGTATCAGGCTAATTGTTGTTAAGGTGGAGATTGTTGAGATTTCTTATATTAAATTTGGAGAAAATCTCATGAATATGACAACAATAGGATTTGTTGCTAAATTGACTGCATCTAATCCTGATGTGGAGTTATTGCATCCTATTTTGTTGTGATTGAATTTATGATTCAGTTTTTACTCCCAGCTATAAAATGTAAGCCCGTAGAGGCAAATGAGCACGAGGGATGTGAGGTGAGAGGAAGAGAAGTGCAGATGAGAAAATCTGTTGTTGTAACTCTCCTGTTTAGAAATAAGACTATCGATATCTCTGTTTGGTGGACGTAGCCTAGATTGGTTGAGTGAACCACGTTAAATCCTTTGTCTCATTATTACGCTGTGTGTGTGTTTTATTTGTTTTTCCGCTGCTTGACTCTAACAATAACAAAGATTGAAATAGTTTTCTATAATATTAAATTCATAATAGGCTATTTTAAGGTGAAGTCTACAAATCTCAAGAAAGATTAAAAATTATAATTAATTAGTGAACAAAATTAATATTTCCATTCTTTAAATAAGTGAAAATTGTACATAACTTTTAAATTCATATGCATTAAACATCAATGACTCAAATATTATCTTTAACAGGATTTCAATGATACATAAGCATTCTTTAACAAGATTTCAATGATACATAAGCATTGCTAGAAAATTTCTAATCACCATGATTGATCAATCTTTATATTTTTCTTTCATTTAATAGATAAGAATTTTAATTATAAATTGTTCTCATAATATTTATCTGAATATGATTGCAAATTATAAATTATATATAAAAAAAAAATATACTAGACATTCTAAATTGAATATAATAATTATTATTTCAAATTAAAATATAATTATTTCATTTTAACACTCCTATTGATCTCTCTTTGCACTTTATGAAACAATTGCTAATCAAATATGACATGCAAATAACAAAGTAAAAAAAAAATATATTCAAAAAAAAATTTACTCAATAGAACACACAATCATAATAGTAATAAAATAAACAAATTCCTTTTTAAAATATTTTTAATATTATTTTCTAAAATTCATAATTATTATCTACATAATTAATTAATATAAAATTTAATAAAAAAAATTCAATCCAAAAAAACCAAACTTTACATATCACTTCCAAATAACTTTCCTCTACTATCTTACTTGTCATTCCCAGAGAACATTCCTTCTTGTTTATGACTATTTTCCATATATACATATTTGCTTATGACTATTTTCCATATATACATGTTTGCTTGTCATAAGCATTCCTCCATGCTTATGACTATTTCCACCCCCACACATATGACAAGCTAATAACAAGGACAACAAACTTGCCTCTGTCACGATTAATCCCCAACACCAAGCAAGAGAGCACTAGTAATGCTTAAAAATTTCTAGGGAATTCATTATATATTTGAATTAAGGATAACCCTATCATACGGTTCTATTGTTAATTTCTGCTATTTATACCTACATATAAAGAGAAACGTTGTCAATATAATTTGATTCTAGTTTAAGGAAGTAAGTTTCAGCACTTTAATCTATTTGTCGAAAAAATTCCCATTATAAAAAATAGGAGAAAATATACATATGCTAATAACTTGAAACCTTGTAATATGATGTTGGAGTATTTATAGAAACTCGCGTGATTTTGATGAAAATCATTTGGTCCAAAGTGTTTCTGAATTAGCTTCTTGACCTTTACAATTTTTATTTAAAAAAAAAAAAAAAAAAATATTTAAAAAAAAAAAAAAAAACAAATTTTGAATTAGCTTCTTCACATTTACAATTTTTCTTAAAAAAAAAACAATTTTCAAATTCGTGTGGATTAGGCCCAGGAGCTCTCATAAATACATTTCTCTTGTTTCACATGACAAACAGAACTCAAGCATGTCAATTACAAATACAAGTGTATGGATGGGATGTAAGTAAAAATATTACCAACATATGGATGAGATATAAGTCAAAAACTTACCTGATAGATCTTGCCTGGTTCATAGAGAAATACTTGTCATAATAATCATATGGACCATCTTGAAGAGGCCATTTTTCCTTACCTTCAGAATTGGAATAATCCAATATCGCCACACTTGTGACATTGGACTAAATAGTTGTATTAACAAAGCGAGCACTTGCCACCATATAATAATCACTGCTTGCATTCGGGTACATCATCACCAAGAATGAGTAAGATTGACCAACATGCATATCCAAGTTTGTATAATTTTGTTGTGATGTATGGGACCCTTCTGTACACGCAAGCAAGAAATTATGATTTTGCATTAAGTTGAAATCCCAACATTGTGTACCGTCATGCGATAGGTTTTCCATGTGTCAAAGATGTAATATCCCCTTTCTTGATCCCGTCAAAGTGGATAGAATTGACCCATGGTATTAACCCATGGTATTGACCCATGGCATTTCTTGATGGTATTTTCCCATGGTATTGACCCATGGTATTGACCCGTGGTATCTCTTGTTGGTATTGACCCATCAAGCCTATAAAAGGGGAGAGAAGCTAGGCATTTAGGGCATTCTGGATTATCTACTTTATTATGTTTGGGTTGAGAACCTGGCCTGGCCAGTTCTTTTATTGATCCCGGGACGAAAACCCCGTGGTAATATTTATGTGGTGAATCCATTCAGGATTCACAATTGAGCTTCAATTTCTTATGTTGTGTTGTGTTGTGTGATGTGTTGATTTATTTAGAATTTTGATATTTGGGATATTACAGTGGTATCAGAGTTGTGCATCCTGCCAACCTGAGAATTTTACGCAAGGAACTTCGGTGAAATTTATTTTTCACCCTAGCCAGTATTTCTCACTTCGGTGATATTTATCACCCTAGTTTGATTTTTATTTTGCAGTAAATTATTTTATTGGGAGATATAAGTGAAGGGAAAATCATTTATATGTCTGTGGGTTAAATTTGTGAAAATATTTGAAGGCGTGATTGACAAAATCTTCCTATGAAAAATTAATATATTATTGTTTGGGTATGGGAGAAGATGGACCGCCTTGAAGAAATTTTGAAAAACAACCAGAAAATTCTTGATTTACTAGTGAGGTTATATGGTCCTTTAAGTAGCCATATCTCTATAGACCAAAATGATAATCAAAGCAATAACGAAATCTGCAGCAAGAATAAACTGAGGAGTAGAGTACTATGCTTTATCTGCAAGGGACCTTGGGCTCTTAACCATTCCTGTCCAGGTGATAAGAAGAAGGAAACAAAGATAGAACAAGAGGAGATTACTTCAAATCATGGGAAATATTTTGTAAATGGGTCTATTGATCTTCAGGATGGTGAGCAACATCGTGGCATTATTCAGGGAGGCTTGGAGGACAACAAACATTTGGAAGTGCATCTGGAAATTCTACCTAATGCCATTGATGAGGTTGATTCCTATACAATGGAGTTCGTAGATCCCCAAGGGAATATCCATGAAGAATATGAACAATCAAGTATAGATAAAATTCCACCAATGCATCTATGTTCGATAGTTGAAAGGGATGAACATATTGCCTCCACAGATGAAGGAGACTTGGGAGATTTGAGTGAGGATCCAGCCATAGTGAACCATCATGATGAGTATGATCACGAGGAGCAACATGAGAAACATAATGTGCAAAATGGACCATTCCTAGAGAATTGGTCAAAGGCTCAAGTTGAAGATGTGGTCATTGGGCATCGGGTGCAAACAGATACAGAGATAGTCAGCACGACACTAGAATTGCCAGTAGAAGACTTTTGAGAAAAGATCAAGCATTTCAAGACAGATCTTATGTTGTTGAAGCAGAAAGTCTGGACAGTTCGAGACATTACCTTACAAGAGAACAGAAAAATTGAGGAACTCATAGGGGTATGTGCCGAATCAAAGACCAAGTTGTCTAGTGTTGAAGAACGACTCAAATCCCTCACAAGGCAACAAGAGGAGTACAATTGGGAGTTCCAGAGCAGCCCTCTACAGGAATACATAGATAAAGCTTGCAACATCAACAACCCACCTTTATACATTGGGAAGAGAAGGGAAGAGTTCTCCAACTGCATCAAGTTGGGTAACCAAGTAGAGAAGCATGAATTGAGCATCGAACAACATCAACATAGTAGATTTGCAGATATTCGTCCCTCCCCAAGTCTGGATTGGCGAGAGATTATGAGTTGGTATTCTATCGATAGATTGATTCTTTGGAGGATACTCACAGCCGAGGGCATATTGCAGCTTGGGCCCTTTGGTGCGGACAACCATGGAGGGTTAAAATGGTACCATAACCCACAGGTCCCAGGATTTAGGTGGCATTGGGATCCAAGAGAATCCATTGGGGAAATGATTGGCCAAAGGATTGTTTGGGATCCATGTAGATCTATTCCGGGAAGGATTGGTCAAAGGATTGTTTGGGATCCAGGTATTGAAGGATCCATTCAGGACCATTCAAAATGGAGGGCACATCAGCTTGTATGGGATCCTGGTATCCATGTACAAATGCTTCTGTTATGGATAAAAGTGGATCGCTTGAGGACAAGCAATCTTTGGGCGGGAGGATTTGTAATATCCCCTTTCTTGATCCCGTCAAAGTGGATAGAATTGACCCATGGTATTGACCCATGGTATTGACCCATGGCATTTCTTGATGGTATTTTCCCATGGTATTGACCCATGGTATTGACCCGTGGTATCTCTTGTTGGTATTGACCCATCAAGCCTATAAGAGGGGAGAGGAGCTAGGCATTTAGGGCATTCTGGATTATCTATTTTATTATGTTTGGGTTGAGAACCTGGCCTGACCAGTTCTATTATTGATCCCGGGATGAAAACCCCGCGGTAATATTTATGTGGTGAATCCATTCAGGATTCACAATTGAGCTTCAATTTCTTATGTTTGTGGTATTGTGTGATGTGTTGATTTATTTAGAAATTTGATATTTGGGATATTACAAAAGAAAACATCCCCCATTCACTTTGCAGAACCTAATGTACCATTAGACATAAACGGGGAATAATAATCTCAGACACACTGTGAACCTACAAGGCTAAACATTGAATGTCGCGTACTCAATACCAACGGGGTCTGAATAATTATTGTAATGGAAGGGCCCTTTTCCATTAAAAAGCACTCCAAGCATTCCAAGGTCCTTACTAACATCAAGAGTTGCTCACAGATCCTTCCACAACAAGAAAATTTCAAAAAATTTCAAAAAGAAATAACCAATCTACATCATATCAACCATATATTTCAGTGAAATAAGTATGGTCCAATGCAAAACCCAAAGTCCTGACTTGTGTGAGGTGAAACAACACTCATTATGTTACTCCTTGTATACGAATCACCAATAAAGATTGTGAAATCTCCATCGAGAGTTCCAAAGGGTATAGGAATCATTGGACGATTGTTCACAATAACTCCTCCAAACCCTCCTGCTTCCCTCTGAAAGTGAAGGGTAGGAAAGTAAAATAAGCTATTAATATTATCCTTGGCCTGAAAGTTACAGTTCCTGTTCCATCTTGCCGGAATAGGACAATGAGTACTAGATACACCATCTTGTCAAGAATTTCTGTGATTTTGAAAACCATTCCTACAGTAGAAAAAATATCATATACTGTCATAAAAATGTTATTTTTCCTTGAATTAGAGATTTATTTCAACATTAGAGATTTCTTTCCACACAATTCAGGGCCGCATTAAGTATCAGGAAATGCAATTGTGACAACATTTATATCAAGCAGAAAAAATTCATACTAGGTGATCAAAATTGGCTCATCCAAATTGTTCAAAACATTCGCTACAACATTCCAATTGGTTGTCAAGTTGACCAAGGGTCTAGGAAACTGCCCATTAATCGCAATCACCTCCAAGTCAACAAGATGTTACTTAACAAGTTCAGTTCATATGAAAACAAAACATCTTCACAATAACCATCTTAATGTCCTTTATGTAATACAACGACAAGGAAAAGGAATTCCAAAGCAGAATTCCAAAAGGCATCTAAGTAGTTTCTACATATTACAACCTTGGAAAAACACATATGAACAAAAAACAAAAAGCTAAAAACATATTTATGTCAACACAGATAAGAGAAAAATTTAATTTTCAAAGGAAGTGGCTGATGGCATTACAACTATTAGTTCCCAAATTACGTGTTATGCATCCAACACTGGAGCCTATGTCTAAAAAGAAACATCTAAAGTCCCAGCATAAAAATCTAGCCAATCTGACTTCGAAGCCAGAAACGAAACTTGATTTTGTCGACATATAGTTGCATTAACGACGGATAATACTGAGCAACGAAAAATAAATAGTGTGCCTCACAGAATACAATATTTTCATCCTCATTAATAACAAATACTTCGATATAAATTCTGCCTTGGGGCATATGCATTGGTTCTGATCGAATTATGAGTCGATTCAGACTAGTTTCAATGGGAAGTATTGATAATGTGCATTTCTACTGAGAAAATACCAATAGATAGTATGTCTATTGCTAAATGCACTATTTCCATCCCGTTAATAATGAATACTTTGATATATTCTAGTACTTCAACAATATGCATTGGTTCTGGTTTTGATCGAATTATTTCAAAGAGTACAGAGAATACATATAGATTCATAGTCCAATCACATTGGGATTTTGATTCTGAAACAATGAGACTCAAATATTGAAAAATATAGCCCACATGTCACATACCTTCTTTCCACATTTTCATTTATTTTGAGCTGGTTAAGCTCAGGTCTCAATAATAACTCCATGCTTATCAAGCACCCATGTTGTCATCATGGCTTGGTAGTTAGCATGGATTAGGGCATATGCATTGGGAAATAATACTTCAAAGCCTACTATGACACAATAAGACATTCTTGCTATGTAGATCCTCTGTCTTACTCCAAATTCCCTAGCATGTCGGCGAGTGTCTCTGCATTAGTGAAGTTTTGTGGAAAATATCGAATGCCACAACCTTCAAACAACTAGAAATTGCATAAGGACTCTAAATCAACAAACTAAAAGATTGAATACGACACACTGCACTCTAGCATGACCTGGGGAGTATGCATCTGGTATCCAGACCTTAGAACCTGCTCCTAACAGAGGATTTGAGAACAAGGGAATTCCTGTTAAATGGATCCCTTTGCTTGTTCTTATTTTCTTGCATGCTCAGGAGTGCACCCACATATATTGAGGTCCAACAGCAGGTGTAGGTCCATCCTTGCTACAACAATAACCGTCACAGAATTCCAGCGATACATCACTTTCTCAAAATGTCCACTCTAATCAACCCTAGCTCCAAGATTTAACACCATTGTTAATGGCTATCACACTCAAGTAAGCAGCCTATACTAATGTGCAACGGGGATCATGTGATGCTACATCTAAAGATACCCTACTCAACTCTATCCAATTAGTGGGCTATAATGATAATGAAGGACGAAAATACCAATAACTGAAAAAAATCCATTGAACAGATGTTGCATTGCCCCGTTAAATATCCAATACAAGGAGAATTTTGGGTTTAGATAAATAAAATTTGAGGTATAGATTGGCTTCAGATAAATCATTGTAAGACAAAAATATAAACCACAGATACAACATATCTCCAACTGAATCAGGCAATTCCCCTGTTAATCCATTCTTTGATAGGAATAGGGCTTGTAGCAACTTAAGATTACAAATTTTTGGCGGAAGTTTCCCGATGAATTGAATATTTGGGAGATCAAGCAAAACCAACCCTCTTGTGTATAATGTATGTGAAATTGGCCCGATAATTCTATCGGGAAGATTATTGGAATGCAAGTCCAAGGTGAGCATTTTATCAGAAAAAATGAGGGTGGGAGGTAGCTCCATGTTGAAGTTATTGCCGGACAACTTGAGCTCCAAGAGGACCGAAAAATTGGAGATACAAGAGGGAATAACTCATGTGAGAGAATTTTTAGAGAGGTTTAGTATTACATTGCTTTTCACACCACTAGTAAAACATGGCAAGGTTCCAGATAGTCTATTTGAGTGTAGCTTCAATGAGACTATAGGAAATCCCCATTCTGGTATCATTCTTTGTAAATTGTTGCTAGGAAGATCAAGGTAAGCCAAATTTGAGAGTTTTGCGATGGAAGGTGGAATTTCACCAATAAGAATATTGTTCTGAAGATATAAATGATGAAAGTTTACTAGATTTTCAATCCAGTAGGGTATTTCACCCTACAAACTGACATCATCCATGTCCCAAAAGGTAAGGTTGATCAATTTTGAGTATGAAGGCATCATTTTCCCCGTGAATTTATTCAGTGAAAGAGACAAGAATGTGAGTTTTGTCAACTTACCAATCCATCCTGGTGAGCTGATTTTGCTCAATATTTAGAGGGAGTATTAAGGTCAGACTTCCAAGAGAGGCAGGAATCGAACCTAAAATCTAGTTTCCATAAATTGAAATAGTTTGTAGGAACAATAAATTGTCGATGCAATTAAGAATGACGCCATTGATATTATTCTCACGCAAGTCCAAAGTATGGAGCATCACGAGGCTACAAATTTTGTCAGGAATCGAACCTGCGAGTTTCATTAAGCCCAAATATAGTTTAGTAACATGACCTAATTGAGAATTGCAGTCTACTACCTTCCACTCGTCCATCTCGCTTGTAACTTTCAAGTCTACATTCATGTTTGAGGGAGTTTCAAAAAAATCTCGTTGCAATAAGTAAAGAAACCTGCTAAAAGAGAATCCAAGTCTCATCTGATGCCCAGATGTCAAAATGGAAAAACTAAACCCTTAATATGCGGTGTGGTTATGGAAGTTCATATATTGGCCTAATTAACGGTAAAACTAAACCTTGTTGATGGAGGTTCATGTATCAGCTTAAGCAATGGTTACAAATAATTCAATTGATCGGACGAAGGAGGAAAAAATGGTAGACAATGTTTGGCCTCACCATTTTCAAGAAGGAACAACTATCAGTGTAATCAAGGAAGAGTTAACATAGACAAGATAATCAATATGAAGATGGTTTCCAATGGAGCATCATGTCACAATGAGAACCTAGATGGGGAGATTACCATTAAATCCTCCCAATCATTTAAAATATATTCAATTCACAGTTTTGAATATAATTTAAATAGACACATATTGCAAATTTTTATAGTTGTATTTTTTTTTTAATTAAATTAAAAATATATTTCTATATATGTATATAATATTAATAATAAAAATTATAATTCTTCCCAATGGGAGTGACAACCTCAGTTAATGAAGGGCAGGGTGGGGCATTAACACCCCTTTCCACGCGATATTTCAATTAATGAGGCATGTCATGGATGCTTCCTGTGGAAAGCGAGAGTAGATGTCCCTAGAGATGTTAAGAGGTATATCTGATATTCATAATCCTCTAGAACAGTGTTGGTTGTGCAAGGTAATGGGAAGTAAGGAGGTGGATGGAACTGGTTCTTTGGGTGTGCTAGGTGGCATCCTGACTTCGCCATCCTTGGTCCATCAAGCTATGACAATGAGGGAAATAGTTTCAACTAGATCTGGAGGCACTGCCTATTCCATTGTGGTGGTACAACGTAAGAGGAATTGGGATCTAGGCTTGTGGTGGTCTTTTTAGTGATTGTGTTGGATTTTCATGGTTGAAGTGGAGCGGCAACGACTATCCCTCGAAGACAAGGCAACATCACTAGGCTTCACACCAAACTTCAATCCTCTGGTAAATTTCTCATTCCAAGTTTCTCGTTTTCCCCAAGTTCTCTGCTCTTGTTGGTATGCCTGGTTATATGTTGGGTCAGTTGTGTGGTTCTTGAAAATTGATGTTCGGTTAGTAGATGGTAATTGGAGAACTTCAGTGGTGAGAGGGAAAAACACTTCTACACATTGGTGTCTAGTGTTATGGTCAAGAGTATTGGGTTGGGTTGGGTCGTGACTTTCTTGGGGGCACATCTCTTATAATATCTTTCAACTAATTTTGAAGGGCTCTCTCAGATTTCTTAAAACTTTATCTCTATTGTGTCTTCCTATTTTGTTTGATTAAAATTTTGGTGGAAAATTGTGGGGGTTGGGTCATTTCTCTATGGGGTTATCCTCCCCTCGTTAGGCCTTGGAGCATTTTTGAGCTAAGGGGGCTAGTGTGTAGGCCTTGCCTCCTAGTGTACTATGTGCTTGGTGTGTGGAATGGTTTTTAGATCCATAAGGTTGGTAGAGGGAGGGAGAGCCATATAAAATAAGATTCTTTATGGCTCACATTGGAATTAAAACAATCAGTAAAACTTGGGTATTTCATAAGAATTGATATATATCATGTTGGGCTTTGATAAGTTGGTGCAAGTTTGATAATCCAAGGCCCATGCAACGCTAACATGGCCATGCACGTAGGGCTTTGGGGCCATGGGTCCATGGATTTGAACATCGGATGGAGAATCATGATTTAGGGGAAGAATTGGACCAACAACATTTTCATTCTCTTGGAAGAATAGAATTTCCCCCTCCATTTGAATCTTTGGATAACCAACTTCAACAACTCACCTTACTTTTGGAGTAGCTTGCACTCAACTAGAACGAAGATAAGCACAAAGTAATTGGTTTTATGAATGACCTTCAACACAAAAAATGGCACATGATGGACTGGTTGGCATATTTGAGTCGCGACAAGAAAAGGATTCATGAGCGGTTGGAGTGTCTGGAAGGTAGGCTAGAACAAATGGAAGGGAAAGTTAATGAGGATTTCTGTCCTCCATAAAATCCAACTCCTGGGAACATTTTAAATCAAGGATGAACATAAGATGTATTCTAGTTCTTGGGATCTTTTGGTATCTAATTTGGGCCATCTATATGTGGTCTTTTAGTATGCTTTTGTTTCCGACAATGTGGTTTTGCTATTATCTTCTGGCCAATAAGCCTAGTAGGAATGAGGTTGGAATAATTTTGTTTCCCAGTTACTCACGATGTATATTTGACATAAATTAATAGAACTTTTAGAATAATAATAATAATTCAATTATAAATTATATAATCAAACTCCACTAATCATTTCCAAAACATCCTATTAACACCTACCTCAAATGTAACGTACACCTCCCCTCACACCTACCCAAGTAACCGTCCAACCAGGGTAAACATGAGATTAGGGGACGTTAAGACAAACTCGACCTCCTTGGTGAATTTAAGGAAGTGGAATCGAAGCAAAAACCATAACACGGACCTGTAAAACCTGCTACAGGACCCTCGAGGCTATCCCAGTTATCCACATGAATTTCCCCTGGGTCCCACTAAAATTTTAAGAATAAAACCTCTGGGATGCTCCCACAATCCTGCATTCCTATGTCTCGGAGGCTATGGACACACCCACAAGCCTACATGCCTGCATCCAGGGACTATTTCCAACATACCTATGCCATAGTCCACTAGCTTTAAGGCACTTTTCAAGCCAATAATTCTGGCCAGTTCCTAGAACTTGTTGTAACTTCCAAAATCCATTAAACCCATAATGATAAGACTAATAAACCAAAAAATAAATCCAGGACTAGGCCTGACCCTCCCCAACTGGGATTGACATTCTTTCAAACACTTGGCATCAATGGAATCTACAAGTCTAGGATATATTACGAGCATGAATGACTGAAAACTATTATGAAACATAACAAGATGGATCACCACATTCTCCCTTGGACTGTTATAACATCAATTATGTCTTGCATCATTCATTTTAACAATTACAAGTAAATACATGAAATAAATATTACTTGAACTAGTCATAACCATGCTTATAACCAACATAAAACTTTATAAATAACAGTTAGATAAGAACCATTAAATCCACACATAAATAGGTACAAAAGCAAGAGAAATTAAATTTGATTAAACATAAGCAATAACTGACTAGGTTCAGAACTTCCATGTTCCACCCGACCATAGACATGGCTGAGCTAAATCTCTCTTCAGCGAGTCACCCCCATGCCATATTCTAAGCATGAATGTGGGATCTCATAAATTGAATCCATCAAAACCAAACCAGGGCTTCCATAGGCCAAACTACCTCAACCCTTAACCAATGATTCCACCTCATAGCTGAACATCACTAACCATCACCAAATTGGTATCTACCCAAGTTGTCCAGGGCTCCAGAGCATTTTTTCCAGCCAAGCCTCCAAGACTAGTAAGTCAACCCAAGTTGTTTCTGGGCTCCAGAGCGCTTGTCCAACCAAGGCTCCAGGACTAGTAATGGAACCCACCTATGGCTCCAGGGATATTTTCCAACCAAGGCTCCATGAATAGCAACTCAACCCAAACAATTGTTCGTTGGGCTCAAGATTTTTTTCTCCAAACAAGGCTCCAGGAACTAGAAAATCAACCCAAAACCAAGGCACATGAGAAACATCTAGAAAACAAACAGTGAAATGAACCCACAACACCATGGCTATCCAGAAAATGTCAAGGCTAGGAAAATCCATTGTCAATCCAAGAAATCCTCCATGCTAATTTTTATTGCCTAAATCTACTTTAGGCTGAAGGAAGGCAGAGTTCAGGGTAACATCAAACCACGCTTAATCTGGTAGCTAGCCCTACCAGATCAGGAGAGGGCTCTCTCCAGGTCAATCTCAGCAAAGATAATCAATAAGGCTTGAGATGACTTGAAATAAAGGCTGATTTTAGGCTAGGTATATAAGTAAAAGAGTTTTATTTTATTTTGAAGGTTTTTTGTTGGATCAAAGGGAGAGGCAAATTTTGGGTCCAGGGATGAGGCCTAGTTTTTGCAGAGTTCTGAATGGAGCAAGGAAGGCAATTGTTTTGATGCTATAGGTTGAATGAATGGATAGTTCAGACCGGTGAGGAGCTGAAGAGGGCAAGAAGCTTTCAATAATCCTCTTCAAACAGATGAAAACATGGAAAATTAAACAAAACTCAAGGCAGATCAAAGCAATCTAATGAATTCCACCTTTATCAATCGTTTGTTTAACTTAAGAATAAATGAGAAGGAAAATGATACACATTAAACATCAGTAAACTTACAATCACAAAGAGAAACACACCATCAAAACATAGAGCCACATGTATCCCAAAGAGTGCTACAAACCCTGGTCTATTCCTTTGCCAAAATGCAGAGATGAAATGTACAATGAAGTGCCAAGCAATCCCAAGTGTCCAACATCTACTAATGACTGAAAAATCACAAGATATAGACAAGCATAACTCATCGCCATGCCTCTAGGGGTCGAGCTCACTATTTTAGGAGCTGTTTCAACAAGACCTAAACTAAGAACTGGAAAATAGGCAGTGGAATAGCTTGCCTCTATAAGATAGGAAACTTATTCATTCAGTTACAATTCACTTTTTGGTGAATGAATCTACTTACATGAGTAAAAATGTGCCAAAATTACATCAAAGAAATTACATCAAGTTACATCAATATTTTCACATTTGGAGATGAAAAAGTAAAACTGGCCAAAACTAGGCGAAAAACTGAGTTACTGAGTGAAAACTAGGCCAAAATTCCCAATGCGTCACGCCTGAAATATCTATGCATCGTGCCACTTTGGAGCTGATTTTGAGGGCCTTCCCGGAGTCCAAATTGAGTGCAAGATATCTTGTTGGAAATCTCTATCTGTTTACTTCCCAACCCAAGTGGAATTTATGAATTTGGTTGCCATTTTCCACTCCAAAAATCAAATATCCCAACGCTGCTTCCTGTGTGTCCAAAAAGTGGTAGAAAGGCCATTTTTAAGGTGTTTTTGACCCTTCAAGCAACCCAAAACTTGTCAAAATCCTTAGGTAATGGGTAGGCATGCATAAATTTTGATGAAAAAGCTAGAAATGAATAGTTTTCCTCAAGAGGAGCTGCCAATTATAAGCGCGCGCCAAGTGGTGCGACGTGTCGGGCAAGAAAATCTGTTTTAAGGCCAAAAAATTCAAAATTGACAAAAAGTTTCCCAAATTTCTTGAAATTTGGGCTGAATGTCCACCATCAAGTGCTATTCTAAGCCAAAGAAGCTTCGGCCAAAATTTGGAGTCTATCATGCCTTTTGCAACGCTTTAGTGCCCTCCTTAGCTTTTCCTTCAAGATCTTGATTCTCACCTTGCAAACATGATTTCGCGCCCAATAATGGTTCTTCATGTGCCTCAACATGTTATTTTCCTTGTTTTCCTTCTCCAACAGCTTCTCAAGATGAATATTGACCCTCTCAAGCCAAGTCTCTCTATCAGCCTCAATCTCTCGCTCAATGGATGTCATCTCGATTTGGCTTCTTTGGGCAGCTTACCGGTTCTCACGGATGTTTTGCAACTCCATGATTGTTTGCTGATCTTCCAACTGCTTGTTTCGCTGCTCCAGGTAGTTTATGATCCATTGGGCTCTTTGCAACTTGACGGCCAATGTGTCTATCTCCGCCTTCTGCTCCTGAATAATCTCTCTCAACTTTGAGCTTGGAGAGCTCAAATCCTCATCAATCAGTATGAAACCTGTGTCTTGGCCTCCTTAAGGATCCTCATCCTGTATAGGCCTCTTACCTCTGTCCTGTACCTGTATCTGTGCTATTGATGATGGCAACGAGACCCCTTCCACCCCAGGTGTAGATAGTACTCGCCAGGGCGCTGCAAATAATCCTCTAGTGCCTCTCTGATAAGTGATATACATCGGTACACTAGTAGTCTCTGCCTCCTGACCTCCATACTGATGTGAAGGTTCACCTGCATCATGAACAACCTCTAGAGGAACCTGAGGAACTGTGAAGAAATCATTGGAAATTAAATCTTCCCATGAAATACCCTGCAAGCCAAGCTGATGTACAACCACGATCTTAATGAGTGCATAGTGATAAATATTGTTGTACTGCTGCTCAGGGTTTTCCTCTGCACAAGAGTGGTCATTCTCTCGATATTCTGGCGCATGAAATAAGGGATGTTCATCATCCTCACCCTAGTGAAATGCATCAGTAACCTGATATCGTAGGCATAGAGGCGTGAAAACCGACCCTCACAATTGAAATATCTGATAATGAGGTTCATCAGAGGCGCATAGGAATTCTTTAGGAACCGGAATGGGAACACTCTGCTGAGTTGTCTCACAAAGCTAGACCTAATATATGGTTCATAATTCATTCTGTCCACCTGTTGTCTTTTGTTCCATTGTTCACCCACATTCGGTATTCCAGTTGCTTGAGAGATAGTTTCCGGTGTCAAAGTGAAATTTACACCAGCAAGAGTTACCTGACCATCATGTAAATGAAATACAAACAAACGAGCCAAATCCTGATGATAATGGATCCTAGCAATCATTTCACAAAACTGATAGCATGACTGCTCTCGAAAACATGCCATGGCAAGTGGACAAGCCTGCAATTCAGCCAATGAGGTGGGCTCCTCTCTCACATGTCTGCCACTCTTATGAGGCCTTCTAGGTACATGTAGCTCAGTGGTGGAATCACTATCTCGGTCATATGTTGTGTCAGTATCTGTCTCCATGATGTCCAAGGTTGATGCAAGGTATATGTTGGCTTGTATGAGATGAAAATGAGAATTTGGGTACTTTTGTTTTAGTGCCAAATGTATGGTAGTGTGGGAGGGACTGTGGGGAAATAAGGCAGTGGGGACAATGGAATTTAACCAAGTGGAATTTTCCTTTTGAAAACTTGTGATTTGATAAATTTAGGGACAAGGGACAACCACTTGATTTTTTGGGGTAACTTTGGATTTGGGGAAATTTTTCAAATGGGATAGGGATAATGGGAATGAGATGGGTATGAGTGGCTTTAGGGACGTAGGGAGATAGGGGATGAACTGTAGTAATGAGATAACAGTGAGGGGGAAGAAAAAACAAGGTGGGGAATTGAGTATTTAGCACAAAATTATTTTTTAAAATACCAACTTCAAAACCCTAAGGGAGCAACTCTCAACAAGATGATATGGTTTGAGTTTTGCATTTAAACTCTCATAACCCATTTTCAAACATTTGTAAATGGAAATTAGAAAGTCACATGAACTTAATTGGAGCAAGATCGACCGAACCGGTTCAAAAATTTGGAAGAGATGGCAATAACTTAGTTGTCGGCCCTGTGCGTCGCGCGCTAAACCCAGTGCACCGTGCTGGTTCAATGCATCGCGCAGGAACAATTTAACCCATAGTGGAGCGGCCCTATGCGCCGCGACCACTGCCTAGTGCGTCACGCTCTGCAACTTACACACAGTCTTAGCTCCAAACTTGTTTCTTCCCTTCCTCCACGATTTTTCTTGGCTCAATGCTATCTTTGGCATGCAAATGAATTGTTGAAACACAAAAATTATATTTGTACCAAATACTTTGATTTTTTATTTGAAAAAACCCACTTTACAATGTTTGAAAACTTTGGCAGTTTTTCAAAAAAACTTTGTTTTGCTTGCTTTTGGTTTTTGGACTGAATGATGAGTTTCTTGACTGTTTTGCAGGGATGGATGGCATGGAGTTTTGACAAAGGTGACCATGGCTGCGAATGGAGCATTATTACAATTGAAGAATTTGAAAATTACATTGCATTTGTTACAAAAGGATAAAATAGACAATTTTTCTTCAAAACAGAGTTTTGAAGAAAAATCATTATCAAGCATTACGATGATGAAATTTTTGCACTGAAATATTATTTTAAGCTTCCTCATGCGCCTGCTGGCCATTATTAGGCATTTTGAGACCTGATTAACTAAACCCTAGACCTAATGAGACTAACAATCCTAAAATGACTCTTTGCCAACCAGGAGACCAAACATGACTACAAATGGTTTTGATGAACAGAACTAGACCAGTAGGTACATGACATGAGGGATATAAGTGACAAGACCCTATCGTCAGATGATCCATGCTCCTAATGGAATGCAACTGACTGAACTGAATGAGACACCTAAAATGAAATGCAACAAGAGAAATTTGATCTGACGGAGGGATGAAGATACCGACTCTAACATTGGCTCCAATGGGGATGGTAGCTCCATGGAGGTGCCAAGAAATACATATTTCTGGGCGAGTAAGCAGTGCCTTCGTCCTTTGGGCTATGGAATCCATAACTTCGACAAATCAACACAAGACTCTTTACTCAATTTATTGACTGAAACTTGACTTAAACCGACTCAATTTTGAAACCAAAATGACTAAAAGACCTGACTTGAAAAACTCAAACCAAAACTGAAATCAATCTTCAGAGTTATTGCCTTCACCTCGGGCCCCAAACTGAAGAAAAGATCACAGCACACACTTGCAATGAAACTGAAATAAAGCAGTATGTACAATGACAATGTAAAATAGTAGAATTTTTTTTAGAAATGATACCGCTTGAGCAGCTGACCATTGACCGGCCCTCCTGGAAAATCTTCCCGTTCATCTCTTTTAGAAGAAAATCATTCTGACCCCGATATGCAACAATTTTAAAGGGTCCTTTCCAAAGATTTTCAAACTTACCATGTTTACCCTTTTCCTCGTTTCTTGCATCCCATTTCAGCACCACTTCTTCCAATTGAAATTTGTCTGCTTTTGCTTTTCTGTCATATATTTTCTTAATCCTCTCCTGCAGCTTGAAAGTGTTTTGGAAAACTTCTTCTCTAGTCTGCTGCAAATGGATCATTTGATTTATTCTCCTTTGCATATGATCATCTTCACTGCCAGCTTCTTGCAGAAGTTTGACCACTGGAACTGCGAGAGAGGTAGGAAATACCGTGTCAACTCCATATACTAACTCAAAGGGGGACATACCAATGGATTTCTTCTGACTCACTATGTCTGCCCAAAGTGCATTGACCAACTTCTTATGCCAACTTTTCTTTTTTATTTCCAACAACTTTTTAATAATGTTGACTAAGATTTTTTCGAGGACTCAGCCAATCCGTTGCCTTGTGGATGATAAGCAATTGAGTGTCCCAAAGTGATGTGATACTTGTTACAAAACTCAACCATTCTTTTTGATTTGAAAACTGCTGCATTATCAGTAATTAACTTATTCGGGCAACCAAAACGAGACAAAATATTATTCTCAAGGAACGAGATTATTACTGAATTCGTAGCTTGCCTGGTGGGAATTGCTTCAATCCATTTCGTGAAATAATCAGTCACTGTGAGGATCCATTTATGCTGAGCTGAAGAAGCAAGATGGATTTCGCCAATGAAATCCAAACCCCATTGCTGAAAAGGAGTACTAACCTCAATGGGCTTAGGCAGAAAAGGCTGCAATTTCTTCCTTCCTTCAAAAATCTGACATTCATGACAATTTTTAACAGTCTTATACACATAAGCAAAAAGATTCGACCAATAATATCCCGCTCTCAAAATTTTGTTTGCCGTCGTTTTCCAGAAAAGGTGACCCCCGCAATCTCCCTTATGAAAATCTTCCATAACCTGCTTTGCTTCTTCTTCCACCAAACAATTTAGCAAAACACCACCGAGATCTTTCCAATAGAGTGCATTTTTCAAAATACAAAACTTAGTAGCCTTCAATTTCATATTTCTACTTTTGTTTTTAGCCATGCCTGGTGGTGGTGACAAATTTTGGAGCACATATACAATATCTGAATACCAAGGAGAATGAACAAATATTTCTGATACCTAAATTAGTGAACTTTCTTCATTTTCCTCGGACATAGCAACAATGAGATTAATGTCCAAGGCATTTAAATTTGACTCGGCCATTAGCTTATCCAGCCCTTGTCCTTTGATAAGCTTTGTAGGCTTTATCTCCACATCATACTCCAACAAGGCATCAATCCATTTGCCTCGTCTCCCCTCCGGATCTGTTTGCACTAAAACATCCTTAACAGCAGCATTAGGAACATAAGCGAGAATGTGAGAATGCAGAATATATAATTACCAAAGCAAGAGCTTGCTTCTCAATAATGTTATATTTTAAGGTTGCATCTCTTATGGTTCGGCTGAAAAAAGCAATTGGTTTTTCATGCTGATCTCTTTTCTGCATCAATATTGCTACCATAGTATGCTCTAAGGCAAATGAAAACAAAATAAAATCCTGAGTATAGTCCAGGCTGATCAAAACCGGAGCTAAAGAAAGAGCCGACTTCACTAAATTGAAAGACTTTATAGCCTCCTCAGTCCACTTCACTATGCTATCTTTCTTGAGCATGTTTGTAATCTCCCTTAAATGTTCGGCAAGATTAGGCACAAAGCGGCGTAAGAAATTCATCTTACCATTGAATGATTGGATCTCCTTTTTGTTTCAGGGAAGATCAATTTGCTGAATAGCTTCTACTCGAGCTGGTTCAATGCGGATGCCATCTTTTGATATTATATGACCAAGAATTTTTCCCTCATCCATGGCAAACAAACTCTTCTTCGGATTGAGTGACACACCATACTTTCTACACCGCTCAAAAAAAATCTTCAAATGGTAAAGGTGCTCTTCATCTGAATTAGAAAAGACTGTCAAATCATCAAGATATACAACTAGGAAAACATCCTTCTCATTCGCAAATGCCATATCCATTGCTCGCTGAAAGGTCGCACCAGGATTCTTCAAACCGAAAGGCTTTTTAGCATAATGGAAAGTTCCCCACGGAGTGGTGAACGTTGTTTTGTCTCTATCATCCTCACGGACCAAAATTTGGTTATAACCAGAATAACCATCAAGTAGCGACATACGAGACGCTCCAACTACTCATTGAATTATGTGATCCATTTTGGGCAATGGATAATTATCTTTCAAAGAAACCTTATTCAAATTCCTAAAATCAATGCACAAACGAATCTCACCTGTTTTCTTGCGGACGGGCACCAAATTAGAAATCCAATCTGAAAACCTTATAGGAACAATGATACTAGCCTTATACAATCGATTCACTTCCTTCTCAACTGAGGGCAGCAACTTCGGATTTATTCTTCTCAACTTCTGCCTGAAGGGATTTTGATTTGGCTTGATCGAAATGGTGTGCTGAATTATGTTTGTATCATATGTCTTCAAATCTGAATAGTCCCAAGAAAATACATCAGCAAAAGAAGACAACAAACTGATATATTTTTCTTTTACCTGTGGTGGCAGTGCTTTGGACAATTTCACCATCTTTGGATTTTCAGCTAATCCAATGTTCACATCTTCAACTCCCTTTTCGGTTGGCCGCAAGGTTGGTTTTCGAGCTATGTCATCTTGATCGAAAAACTCCTCTAAAGGTATTAGACCTTTAGGAATGACATTATCCTTCAGCTGCAATACTTCCATCTGATTTACTTGCACATCAACCCCACCATCATCATGCTCCACATCAATAGAAGTGTCTTTGAATTTGCCTTCATTTTGCAGAAATTCATCAATCTCATCATCATCTTGAAATACTTTCCAATACCTTTGATTGTCCAGGACAGTCGGACGATGCTTAACATGAATTTCAAATTTGTTACTTGAGTTCATCGGAATTTTAAAATTACTTGTTGCCTTTGCAAGTGCATCTGCAATACCATTCTGAATACGAGGGACACAAGTCAAAGTATAGTCTGAAAACAATTTCAAGATATCAAGAATTTCATTTCGGTAAGCCCGCATTCGAGGATGCTTAGCTTGGTATTCACCTTTCACTTGCTTGATTACCAACTCGGAGTCGCCATACATTGCAATCCTCTTAGCATTTAACTTTCTAAGAATTTTCAGACCAGCAATTAAAGCTTCGTATTCAGCCTCATTATTTGAACAATCAAAAGCTAATTTATAAGAACAGACCCTTACATTACTCGGTACCTTGTTTGGGGCGGAAAAAGGGCTGTGTACCCAAATGCCAATTCCAGCACCATCACTTCCTACTGCACTATCAAAATCCATGGTCCATAAACCATCTTCATCTTCTTCCAAGTGCTGAAACTATGTTTGCTCTATTATTTCTACTTGCTATCCATCAACTTTTTGTTGTTGTCGGAAGGTTGATTGCTCATCGGAACTTTCAAGTTTTTGCCTCTCTTTCTTCAAAATCTCTCTGAAATTCTCGGTGATTTCCGGAATTTCTTCTACTTCAACTAATTGGCTATTTACATCATTGAAACTATCTGAATACAAAACAAATGATTCTAAATCCGTATGTACATAATTGATTGGATGATTTACCGGTTTCTCCTTGCTAGTGATCATATACTTCATTTTTTGCTCCCGATATAATTTCCTCATCTGACCAAACACAGGAATAGTAGCATAGGAGAAATAAAGCTGCAATTTTCCCTTTAGTTTCGATCCCTGAGATCTGGAAAGAAGCATGCCAAATCTAGGAGGAATATCCGCCACAACCACATCCATCAAAACATTTTTAGTTGGAGTCTGATCCAAACTGACCACCAAATCTTTGATAAGCCCAATGCATCTTACTCTACTGGAATCGAAAGAATAAAGATCATGATACTTTCTAGTGATATCCAATCCCAATTTCTCCATGATTTCCCTCGGCATGAGATTATGAGAGGCTCCGGAATCAAACATAGCATTATGTAACACAAAATCATGCAATCTAAGGCTGATATAAAAAGGAGGAACATCACTATCTGGAGACTCACCATCCAATGTTGGACCAAAAATCAACTCAGGTTGATCATCTTCCACATTCACCATATCATACAATGGATCTAAATTCAAAATTTTAGACACCTGACCCTTATAGTTGTTGTTCTTCATCAATTCAATCAAAGGAATGGATACTTTTAACTTAGCAACTTCATTTTCTAAGTTAAAAACGGAAATTTTCTCTACCTCTTTAGCTGGAACATCCTTATTTTCAGTTTTCTCCTTTGATACAATTGGCTGATTGGATCTTTCATTTGTTGATGGGGATTTTCTAGTAGTGGGATCAGCTATCTCTTTTCCCTTCTTCTGCGCCACGGGTGAATCATTCTTTGGTGTTGAAACTTCCTTTCTCTTTTGAATTGGATTAATAGGGACATATCTGTTTCTAAGTGAATATTGTCGCTGTTGGGCTGTCAAGGCATTCATATATCCCCTCTGATACTCATCAGACTCTTCTTCAAGAGTTGTGTCATTTGCCAAGATGAAATCCTCGTCTTTTTGTGCAGCTGAATTTTCTGCATACTCCTCATCTTCAATGATGTAAATTGGCATATCATCAGGTGTAAAGAAATGATTCTCTTCTCCTATTACATTCTCTTCATCATCTGATTCTGGACCAACATAATTCTACTGTAAGGGTGTCTTCACTTGCTGTTGTGCTGTCGGTTCTTGTGCTCGCTGCTCTCTTTGCTTGATTCTGAATTGCGGTTGCTACTGGCCACGGAAGTTAGGATTTATGATCTGCGGTTCAGGCTTATCAAGTGTTAATCTTTCAAACATCTTTTCCATCTTCCGAAGCATTTGATCTGACGTAGAAACCTCTTCCTTTATTGCTACTTTCTTTTCAGCTCTCATTCTAGCTCTCCTGGCATTCAAATTAGCTTCAACACTGACTGCAATTTTCTGCATATCTTCTAAAGTAGCTGGACTTCTTTCTCTCAATTGATAAGACATGTCAGGATCGAATCCATCCAGAAATTTAATCAAAGCAGATCACCTAGGTGGCTTTATATCATCAGGAATTGCATTGTAAACAGTATTAAATCTAATACAATAATCTTGGACAGACTCACCAACATTTCGCTTGATATTATCATATTCGGAAAGGATTGAAAGAGGATCTTTCTGCACTTCCCATCGATCCAAGAATTGTCTTTGAAGATTAGCCAATGTAGCAATACTTCTAGTCGGCAAAGCTCTGAAGCACTTTCTCACTTCTCCTCCAAAGGTTTGTACAAATAATCTCATTGTCACATTTTCCGCATCAACCTCATGAAGGTCAAAGAAATCTGCCATTCTGTCCACATGTTGCTGAGGAGTGCCATCAAACAATGGAATTTTTCTTTGATAATCTGCGGGCATGTCATCTAAGTTTTGAGGCAACACGAGAGGTACAAATCGGGCAGCCATTACTCTGGGTGGATTTACAACTGGTCTTGGAGATATAGGAGGAGTCAAAGCAGTTGATGTACGAGGTGTATGTGGTGTAGATGGTGTAGATGGAGGCGATACTACTGCATATTTTCGATCAGAAATAGATGGTTGCATGGGAATGGTAGGAATGAAAGGAGACTCGGTATGAACTTGTGAACCAGATGTAACTGCTGATGACCCAAGAGTTGCAGATGGAGACTCTATGAACTCAGGAATATTTGTTGCCACAATGGAATTTTGAATGTTCAAAATGTAAGTGTCAATGGATCTATTAGCCTGTTCAATTTCAAGATACTTGATAAACTCTGGATTTATGACAGTAGAATCAATAGCACTTTCAGACTTAGTCTCAAACAACGATAACTCAAATTGTTCGTCAAACTCAAGATCTTCAAGGTACTCAAAAACAACAGGACATGAATGAGATTTAAACAGAGGAATCATAGGACTTTCTCGACGAAGAATTCTCGAAATAATATTGGGATTTTCATACACTGGAGGTGGATCAAGATCCAGATTTTCTCTGGTATGTCGTCTGGAAGCTAGTGTGTTGAATTATTTTCAAAAATCAAAGGAACAAAACCAACTTTTTCAGCCTATCAAATTCCAAACTCATCATCCAAAGTCTAGAATGATCTGGTGTACTGGGGGGAATTTACAAGTCAAGTGTCACATTTACAAACTAGACCGGAGATTGACTGAAGCAGCATTTATCTACTTTCGCTAATGCAAAGCAAGAGCGTTTCGAAGGCTACCTGGCATAAATTCAAGCTCCGTCTGTAGCTTATAAAATGATTAACACTAACAAGCAAACCATTTTAATCCTCAGTATGGTCGCCACTATGTTATTGCCTAAATCTACCTCAGACTGAAGGAAGGCAGAGTTCAGGGTAACATCAAACTACGCTTAATCTGGTAGCTAGCCCTACTAGATCAGGAGAGGGCTCTCTCTGGGTCAATCTCAGCAAAGATAATCAATAAGGCTTGAGATGACTTGAAATAAAGGCTGATTTTAGGCTAGGTATATAAGTAAAAGAGTTTGATTTTTATTTTGAAGGTTTTTTGTTGGATCAAAGGGAGAGGCAGATTTTGGGTCTGGGGATGAGGCCTAGTTTTTGCAGAGTTCTGAATGGAGCAAGGAAGGAAATTGTTTTGATGCTTTAGGTTGAATGAATGGATAGTTCAGACCAGTGAGGAGCTGAAGAGGGAAAGAAGCTTTCAATAACCCTCTTCAAACAGATGAAAACATGGAACATTAAACAAAACTCAAGGCAGATCAAAGCAATCTAATGAATTCCACCTTTATCAATCATTTGTTTAACTTAAGAAGAAATGAGAAGGAAAATGATACACATTAAAAATTAGTAAACTTACAATCACAGAGAGAAACACACTATAAAAACATAGAGCCACATGGATCCCAAAGAGTGCTGCAAACCCTGGTCTATTCCTTTTCCAAAATGCAGAGATGAAATGTACAATGAAGTGCCAAGCAATCCCAAGTGTCCAACCTCTGCTAATGACTGAAAAATCACAATATATAGACAAGAATAACTCATCCCCATGCCTCTAGTGGTTGAGATCAATATTTTAGGAGCTATTTCAACAAGATCTAAACTAAGAACTGGAAAATAGGTAGTGGAACAACTTGCCTCTATAAGATAGGAAACTGATTTATTCAGTTACAATTCACTTTTTGGTGAATGAATGTACTTACATAAGTAAAAATGTGCCAAAATTACATCAAAGCCATGAAATTACATCAAGTTACATCAATATTTTCAGATTTGGAGATGAAAAAGTCAAACTGGCCAAAACTAGGCGAAAAACTGAGTTACTGAGTGAAAACTAGGCCAAAATTCCCAATGTGTCGCGCATGAAATCTCTATGCGCCGCGCCACTTTGGAGCTGATTTTGAGGGTCTTTCTGGAGTGAAAATTGAGTGAAGGATAGCCCGTTGGAAAGCTATACCTGTCTAATTTCCAACCCAAGTGGAATTTCTAAATTTGGTTTCCATTTTCCTCTCCAAAAATCAAATCTCCCAACACTACTTCCAGTGTGTCCAAAAAGTGGTAGAAAGGCCATTTTTAAGGTGTTTTTGACCCTTAAAGCAACCCAAAACTTGTCAAAATCCTTAGGTAATGGGTAGGCATGCATAAATTTTGATGAAAAATCCAGAAATGCACAGTTTTCCTCAAGATGAGCTGCCAATTATAAGTGCGCGCCAAGTGGCGCAACGCGTCGGGTAGGAAAATCTGTTTTAAGGCCAAAAAATTCAAAATTGACAAAAAGTTTCCCAAGTTTCTTGAAATTTGGCTAAATGTCCACCATCAAGTGCTATGCTGAGCCAAAGAAGCTTCGGCAAAAATTTGGAGTCTATCATGCCTTTTGCGACGCTTTAGTGCCCTCCTTAGCTTTGCCTTCAGGATCTTGATTCTCGCCTTGCAAACATGATTTCGCACACAATAATGGTTCTTCATGTGCGTCAACATGTTATTTTCCTTGTTTTCCTTCTCCAACAGCTTCTCAAGATGAATATTGACCCTCTCAAGCCAAGTCTATCTATCAGCCTTAATCTCTCGCTCAATGGATGTCATGTCGGTTTGGCTTCTTTGGGCAGCTTGCCGGTTCTCATGGATGTTTTGCAACTCCATGATTGTTTTCTGATCTTCCAACTGCTTGTTTCACTACTCCATGTAGTTTATGATCCATTGGGCTCTTTGCAACTTGACGGTCAATGTGTCTATGTCTATCTCTGCCTTCTGCTCCTAAATAATCTCTCTCAACTTTGAGCTTGGAGAGCTCAAATCCTCATCAATCAGTATGAAACCTGTGTCTTGGCCTCCTAAAGGACCCTCATCCTATATAGGCCTCTTACCTCTATCCTGTACATGTATCTGTGCTGTTGATGACAGAAACGAGACCCCTTCCACCCCAGGTGGAGATAGTACTCGCCAAGTCATTGCAAATAATCCTCTAGTGCCTCTCTGATAAGTGATATACATCGGCACACTAGTAGTCTCTGCCTCCTGACCTCCATACTGATGTGAAGGTTCACCTGCATCATGAAAAACCTCTGGAGGAACCTGAGGAACTGTGAAGAAATCATTGGAAATGAAATCTTCCCATGAAATACCCTGCAAGCCAAGCTGATGTACAACCACGATCTTAATGAGTGCATAGTGATAAATATTGTTGTACTGATGCTCGGGAGTTTTCCTCTGCACAAGAGTGGTCATTCTCTCGATATTCCAGCACATGAAATAAGGGATGTTCATCATCCTCACCCTGGTGAAATGCATCAGTAACCTGATATGGTAGGCATAGAGGCGTGAAAACCGGCCCTCACAACTGAAATATCTGATAATGAGTTTCATCAGAGGCGCATAGGAATCCTTTAGGAACCGAAATGGGAACACTCTGCTAAGTTGTCTCACAAAGCTAGGCCTGATATATGGTTCATAATGCACTTTGTCCACCTGTTGTCTTCTGTTCCACTGTTCACCCACATTCGGTATTCCAGTTGCTTGAGAGATAGTTTCTGGTGTCAAAGTGAAATTTACACCAGCAAGAGTTACCTGACCATCATGTAAATGCAATATAAACAAATGAGCCAACTCCTGATGATAATGGATCCTAGCAATCATTTCACAAAACTGATAGCATGAATGCTCTCGAAAACATGCCATGGCAAGTGGACAAGCCTGCAATTCAGCCAATGAGGTGGGCTCCTCTCTCACATGTCTGCCACTCTTATGAGGCCTTCTAGGTGCATGTAACTCAGTGGTAGAATCACTATCTCGGTCATATGATGTATCAGTATCTGTCTCCATGATGTCCAAGGTTGATGCAAGGCATATGTATGGCCGTATGAGATGAAAATGAGAATTTGGGTACTTTTATTTTAGTGCCAAATGTATGGTAGTGTGGGAGGGACTGTGGGGAAATAAGGCAGCGGGGACAATGGACTTTAACCAAGTGGAATTTTCCTTTTGAAAACTTGTGATTTGATAAATTTAGGGACAAGGGATAGCCACTTGATTTTTTGGGTTAACTTGGGATTTGGGGAAATTTTGCAAATGGGATAGGGATAATGGGAATGAGATGGGTATGAGTGGCTTTAGGGATGTAGGGAGATAGGGGATGAGTTGTAGTAATGAGATAACGGTGAAGGGGAAGAAAAAACAAGGTGGGGAATTGAGTATTTAGCACAAAATTATTTTTTTAAATACCAACTTCAAAACCCTAAGGGAGCAACTCTCAACAAGATGATAGGGTTTTAGTTTTGCATTTAAACTCTCATAATCCATTTTCAAACATTTGTAAAAGGCAATTAGAAAGTCACATGAACTTACTTGGAGCAAGATTGACCGAACCGGTTCAAAAATTTGGAAGAGATGGCAATAACTTAGTTGTATGCCCTGTGCGTTGCGCGCTAAACCCAGTGCACCACGTTGGTTCAATGCGTCGCGCAGGAAAAATTTAACCCACAGTGGAGCGGCCCTATGCGCCACACTCAGGATATGCGCTGCGACCACTGCCCAGTGCATCGCGCTCTGCAACTTACACACAATCTTCGCTCCAAACTTGTTTCTTCCCTTCCTCCACGATTTCTCTTGGCTCAATGCTATCTTTGGCATGCAAATGAATTTTTGAAACACAAAAATCATATTTGTACCAAAGACTTTGATTTTTTATTTGAAAAAACCCACTTTACAATGTTTGAAAACTTTGGCACTTTTTCAAAAAAACTCTGTTTTTCTTGCTTTTGGTTTTTGTACTGAATGATGAGTTTCTTGTCTATTTTGCAGGTATGGATGGAATGGAGTTTTGAAAAAGGCAATCAGGGCTGCGAATGGAGCATTATTACAATTGAAGAATTTGAAAATTACATTACATTTGTTACAAAAGGATAAAATAGGCAATTTTTCTTCAAAACAAAGTTTTGAAGAAAAATCATTATCAAGCATTACGATGATGAAATTTTTGCACTGAAATCTTATTTGAAGCTTCCTCATGTGCCTACTGGCCATTATTAGGCATTTTGAGACCTGCTTAACTAAACCCTTGACCTAATGAGACTAAAAATCCTAAAATGACTCTTTGCCAACCAGGAGACCAAACATGACTGCAAATGGTTTTGATGAACAGAACTAGACCAGCAGGTACATGACATGAGGGATATAAGTGACAAGACCCTACCGTCAGATGATCCATGCTCCTAATGGAATGCAACTGAATGAACTAAATGAGACACATAAAATGAAATGCAACAAGGGAAATTTGATCTCTGATGGAGGGATGAAGATACCGACTCTAACACTAATGACATATCATAACAAAGAAACCACATGCATACACCATGCATGCCAAAACCAGAGGAAATCATACATCCAACTTTTTACCTCCAATCAAAATATGTTGTATATGTTGGTCCCAATTTCCTCTTGCACTTTCCTGGTCTACCTTTGTCATTTTTCTCCAACTCAAAAAGTATTCCACGCCCTCCAAGAGTGCTCCAAGAAACTCTAAGTATCCAAGAGTATGAGAGAGAGAGAGAGAATAATGAGAGCTCCAAAACTACAATGAACAAAATCTTTCCAATTGATCTTCATAAGCCTTTTTTATCAAAGATGCCTCTTTTTTCTTCATTGTCCATTATTTTCCTTCGTTTTCCTCCTCACATGCAACTTGTGACCTTTCACCTCCCTTTTCTCCTATTTTACATTATTTTCATAAACAAAATGTCAATTAATGCCTCATGCCTTTCCAAATCCTTTACATTGCCTTTGCCAATTTCCTTTAGCCATAATAATCAAAATGAACACCAACTAGGATGTTTTTCCCAACATTCAGCTTGGAATATGTGTCCTGTGACCTTATTCTTATATATTTTTACATGGATTTTTAACCAGGGATGTTACAAAACCCTCTGCCCTGGGAGAACACCATCCTCGGTATTCAATGACACCTACAACCAACAAGACTGTTGAAAGGAAAACATACTGCCCATGGAGATTTATAACACGTCTCATTGTAGTATTTACAATGGCCACTGTTGAAACATGAAAAACATACCGTTTACTGGAGATTTATAACATAACTCATTATGGTATTTACAATAAAAACCATATATACAACCATACTGTCCCACTCAATACAATATTTACAATAATATGCACATATACACATTTTCTCAACCAATAAATAAAAGAATATGATGCGTACATTTGGAACAAGGGAATCCAAAGGCTCACACCTCCACCCTCAAAGGTAGTACCAGGATTCACCTCCTTCCCAGGAAGTCTATATTCCACTACCAAAGTTAAAGTTGCATCCAATTTCTAGTGCTGCCATCCTTCACCACTTATCCTCTCAGTGAACAATTATTGACTCATTGTTCCAGGGTGCACTCCCAATGTGCATCTGATTCCATCTAGAAATGTTGATGACCAAAACAAATCCATTCCCAACCTTCCCTTCTTTGATACATAGTCCCTCGGGCAATCCAGTCACCCCCTTTTGTGCATTCACTCACCTTCCAAGTTCCGTTGGCACCCCCATCCTGGTGTTATGCAGACAACTCACAAAATATAAGAAAATATGCATCAACGACTTAGAAATCAACCTCTTCGATGGGGAAACCTGCTTAACATTACATAAATGAACAATTCTTGGATGATTCAAATGAAAAAACCTCCTTTCTATATATGGTAGTCTAAGGGGTCACAATATAATAAGAGTCGACATAACAATAATAATGTAAGGGCACAACAATAACAATAGTGGGCTTCTATGGGGCACAATAATAACACTATGGGGACTTCATGGGTGCAACACTAACAATAAGGGGGATACACTAACAATAACAATAAGGGGATACACTTGTCTTATAAGGACCTAACATGCCCCTCTCCTTAAAAAAAAAATTGTCCTCAATGCTTGAGTAGTTCTGGATGCTTTTGTATAAAATTATCATCCTCCCATGAGGAATATTCAGTGGGTAAGTTATTCCACTTGATGAGATACTCTGAAATTGATCAATTTTTTAGTATCAAATTTTTGTTTCCGTGACTTCTTCAAGTTCCAATATTATTTTTCCTTCCTCGTCAAGTTCTAGTAATATTGTTTGAACTGGGAGCTTGTCACCTATAACATTCTTTAAGGATGAAACATGGAAAACTAGGTGCACTTGGGAAGATGTCAGAAGCTCCAATTTGTATGCCATAGTACCAATATTTTGCAACACCTTGTAAGGACCATAATACTTTGGTGATAATTTATTATCCTTCTTAGCTTACTTAAGGGACATTTTTTTGTATGGTTGTAGCCGTAAAAATTCCCAGTCACCTACAGAAAAACTTATGTCTTTGCAATTTTTATATTCCAGTTGTTTCATTCGATTCAGTGCCAAAGTGAGGTTATCCTTTAAGAGTTGGAGAAATTGATGTTAATTTTTGATGTGATCTTCCACTTCTTGAACCTTAGAATTTTCTCTTAAATATGATGTGATGGACGGTGGATGATATCCATAAAGTGCCATAATTGGAGTCATTTTTGCTGCAGTATGGAAGGAAGTGTTATACCACCATTTAGCCAAAGATAACCGCTTGAATCATTGTGTCTATTTATTAGATATAAAGCAACGAAGATATCCTTTCAAAAATTTGTTCACTATCTTAGTTTTCCCATCATATTGAGGATGATAAGATGAACTATGAGCTAATTGAGTACCCATACAAGGAATAATTTTGTCAAAAAAATTCCAGTGAAAATGGGATCTTTGTCACTTACAATAATCTTTCGTTTTCCATGTAGCTTTTGAATTATTTCCATAAATAAAGTAGAAATTGTATTGGATTTAATTGGATGCAATAATGCACAAAAGGGTGCATACTTGGTAAGTCTATCAACTACCACCATGATGACACTCTTTCCTTCAGACTTGGGTAAACTTGTGATAAAAACCATTGAAACCTCCTCCCAACGTTGACTTGGAATGGATAAATGTTGTAACAAAACCGAGGTCTTAATTCTATCAACTTTATTCTGTTAGCAAACCAAACATTCTGCCACAAAATTTTGAATATCAAATTTAAGGCTATTCCAAAAAAATTGTTCTTAGCCCCGTGGTATGTTTTTAAAAACCCTGAGTGCCCTCCTAAGGGAGAGGTGTGAAATTCCAAAAGAATATTTTGTTTGAGCTTGGAATTCTTACAAAGATATAAGTGATCTTTGTACCATAATGAATAATTTCTCCATCTAAATGTATCAGATGTACTAGGATCTTGTTGCAACTTTTGATTGAATTCCCACACTTCTTCATCATTCTTCCCTTCATCCCTTGATTCAGTTACCCAATCTGGTTGGGTAATAGAAATGGCACAAAGCAATGCTTCCACATCCTCATCCTTTCTTGACAGTGCATCTGCAACAAAATTTTGCTTCCCTTTTGTAGATGATTTCATAGTCATAACCCGAAATCTTTGTGACCCATTTGTGCTACTCTTATGAAGATTCTTTGTTCTAAAAAGTATTTAAGACTATCATGATCCGTTTTTATCTTCAACTGTCTTCCCATTAGGTAAAGTCTCTATTTCTTAAGTGCATGTAGTATTTCCAACATTTCCTTTGGATAAATAGGTTTTTGTAAATACTTTCCTTTGATTGGACGAATTTCAAAAGAAATGGGTATTATTTCTTGCATTAAAACAACACCAATTTCATTTCCTAAGGCATCACATTCCACAATAAAGTGTTTTGTGAAGTCTAGCATAGCTAAGACCGATGCTTGGCACATTGCCTCTTTAAGATGTTCAAAGGCTGTAGTTGTTTCTAGAGTCCAAGAAAATGCATCTTTATTCAATAATGTTGTTAGAGATTCTTCTATTCTCCCATAATTCTTAACAAACTTGCAATAATACCATGTCAACCCAAGAAATCCTCAACGATGCTTTACGATTTTGGGGATTTTCCATTTCTTAATGGATTTAATATTTTTAGGGTCTACCTTAACACCCGCATTAGATACAATATGACCCAGATATTCCACCTCTTGTACTCCAAAGAAACATTTGAAGGTTTTTGCATATAATTGTTTCTCCTCCAATAGTTTGAGCACCCTGTTAATGTGTTGAACTTGATCCTTCCAAGACTTGTTGTAGATTAGTATATCATCAAAAAATACTAACACAAATTTTCTAAGGAAGGGTTTGAAAATGCAATTCATCAAACCTTGAAATATAGAAGGTGCATTGGTAAGTCCAAAAGGTATGAAAAAAAATTCATAATGAGCCTCACGAGTTCTAAATGTTGTTTTCAAAATGTCTTCAGTCTTTATTCTTATTTGATGATATCTTGAACTAAGTTTGCTCCATGTAATTCATCCAATAATTCATCAATGATAGGAATGGGAAATTTGTCTTTAATAGTGAACTTGTTGAGCTCCCTATAATCCAGACACATGTGCCATGATCCATCCTTCATGTGCACCAATACTACTAGAGCAGGGAAAGAACTTTGACAAGGTTGAATTATACCAGCCTCTAGCATTTATGCGACCATACATTCAATCTCACTCTTTTTGGCATACATATATTTGTAAGGCCTGATGTTTGCAGGAAAAATTTGTGGAATCAAAGGAATATCATGATCATGATCATGAATAGGTGGGAGGCCTTTGGGAGTCTCAAAAACCTTGGAATGATTTTCCAAGACCTTTGGAGATCTGGATAAATATATGATTTCAATGTTTGAACATGTAGTGATCATAATTGTGCAATTACGCCTCGTTGTTCTTTCTTCAGAAGCTTTTTCATGAGCTGATATTCTTTCTTGGTTTCTTTGCGATACCCTGTAATTCAAATTCCTTTCCTTCCCAAAAAAAATTCAAGAAAATTTCTCGAAAAATAAAATCTATAGTCCCCAAAGATTGTAACCATTGAAATCCTAGTACAACATCAACACCACCCATTAGAATAGAAATCATTGGACTATTCAATACATATTCCCCCATGGATAGCTTGATATTATGGCACTTTCCCAAGCAATTTATAGTTCCTCCATTTGAAACCATCACTTGACACTTTGGTGCTGGATATAGGAACCAATTCAATTCCTTTACTATCTTACAATGAATAAAATTATGGGTACTACCCGAATCAATCAACACTAATACCTTTTTTTTTCTTGATATGTCCTTTTATCTTGAGAGTTTGAGTGGTAATTCTTACCAATGCATTACAAGATATGGTTGGACTCATTTCTTCCTTCTTTAGGGTTGGTTCCTGGTGTATATCCTCCTATTTTGATGTTTCTTGTTCCTTTGCTTCCTCCTCTTCACAATCTATGTAAAATAATTTGTTTTCGATGCACTTATGACCTTTAGTGTATTTTCTATCACAACTATAATAAAGCCCTTTTGCTCTTTTTTCCTACAATTGTTGTGGTGTTGAAATTTGTACATTATATTCACCAGTATTTTGAATCCATGTGGTTCCAATTTCAGCCTCTAATATTTTTAAGTTGCTGATCTTTCTCCTTTTACGCACCATAACTTACTATTGTTAATCCAGCGTGAACTCCTTCAAATTCATTGCAAGCCCAAATTCATTCCATCGAATTTGCTTTCAAGTTTTGCATAGACTTATTTTCCCACAAGCTATATCGCACTCATTTCATGCCCAACAACGCTCCAAAAATATGGAACACTCTATGCACTGTTCGAAAATGTTATTTCCACTTTAAAAAGGAGCCTTGCAATTGATGCTCCAGTTCTGCACATGATCCTCTCAACTTGCTCCAGATTTGCACACTCATTCGATTCAGTACTCAGTTTCATCAATTGTGATGCCACAATGCCTTCAAATAACTATGTGTACTGGCCAAATTTGTGTTGCATATCTCCGCAAATGGTTCAAGTAGTAGCTTCCTACACTTGAACAAAGGTTTGCATTAGGTAGCAGCGTAAAGCCAAAAAACACTTTGTTCCCTCACAATTTTTTTACGCAAGGATGATCTTAATGCATCGCATGGATCTATTTTTCTCACACTCATTCACACCCAAAGAGAAAACCATACACTTTGATACTAAATGATGCAGAGGCTCTGCAACAAATCAGAATACGCGCGGAAAATAGAATAGAGACCACCAGTTATTTGAATATTAAATGATACTTCGCATAAACTTCAAATTAGCCACCATTTAATCATTAAAATACATCGTAGATAAACACAGCAGTATACTCAAAGCATAACCATATGCGCAATATTTCTATCTGCAGAATCTGAAGCTCTACAATTTCAATTAAACATTATGCGATAACATGAGTCTGCCGGATCACATCATAGCCAGACAATGCTTCCATCCGTGAGCTATTTGAGATCGATATCCCCACTTTGAATTGATTCTGACCAATGCCGCCTTACACATGCCATTCGTTGGTAATATATACTGTCAATTTAAGACATATGCAACGTAATAGAGGTTTAAGAAAATAATCAATAGAGAGAAAATTAAAAAAATGAGTATATAAACAAAAACAATAATACATTTGGTTGCCTTCTTGGCTCTCGCCCCTTTACATAAACTCTCACATCATTCTCCCTATATCTCTGTCATCCATCCTCACACAAAGCTCATATTTATACATAATTGTGGATTAATTTGAATCCATGATTTCCTCCACAAATGACTCAACCAAATCCTAAAATAGCTTATCCCTTCTTTGACTCAACTAATTTCTATGTAAGGAGTTCAAAATCCCTAAGATATCTATACAACCCAACTTCACTCATATTCTCAAATATAAGAGAATATTTACAATAAACCTCACACTTAGATTTTCCTCTTAATTTATTTAAAATATACATAATTTATAAAATAATTAAAAACAACATCACCCCCTAAATCACCCAAATGAATAATGACGATTTAGCAGGATGCTCCTGCATCAGACCTCCCATGTAGAAAAGTTTCCATAGAATCCTATCTATGAGGTCTGTCACTTTTCTGTAATAATGCGACAGCCACAAGTTTCAATGACTTGCTACCTCCAGGATTCCAAACTCTGTTTTGCCGCCGGTCTTTTAAAGTATCAACTCCATTTTGTAATTTTGCACAGAATTCCCAGAATAGTATTTTCAAAACACTATTGAATGTAACTCTTGATTTTCCATACCACACTATATTTATTTCGGGAATTATAGCCTGGCGTAGAAACGTTGATACCCATTCTTCTGGTCTCCAAACTTTGAAATAATATTGAACTGGCTTTACATCAACATTCATAGGTTTATCAGTTGACTTAGTAGTCTTGAATTTAGTACGATCTAAATCAGAAAGCTCACCATCACCAACATCACTCATTCTGTCAACCGGATTCCATTGGCCGCTACAACAATTACTTCTGCGAATTCCTCGGAGTAATTCTTCTCTGTATGATGCTTCTGTCTCCAATTGCGTTGAACACTCAACTTTCTGAAATGAAGAATAATCAAGAAATTCTCCTTGATCCCAACTATAGTCATTGATTATCCCTATAGTAACAAATTTCTCATCCGGTGTTGTACCTTCATTCATCAACAAATTATTAGTTTTAAAAATACAAGACCTTTCGGCCTCTTTTGATGCTGCAAGCACCAATCTCCCATCATAGACCTTCTATATTTCAGTAAATCCTCTTTTGAATTGCTGGTTGCTTTCATCTTTATCCTTCTGGATTAATACTGTTGTTTCCTTTATGTCTCTAAGGAAATAGCTTGTTTGTTGCTCCTGATCTTTCATCTCATCTTCAAATAATTTCTGCTCAATCCCTCTGATTTCAACATCATATTTATTAATGTTGCCTTCTGTACCTATAACCACATTATTAATTAAAGATTCAAATCATTCACTTAACTATATAAACGCTAGAGACATTTCATCCCTATCATGCACAGTAACTGCAATCTCTTCTTTATCAGGTTCTGCAAGCTTTATTTCTCCTTCAGGTTCCTTGAGCCATCTTTCCAAGAACTCTATTTCCATATGAAATCTTTCTAGCATTTCATCACAACCTTCATTCCCAGTTTCTTTCTTCTTCTGGAAATCCTCCTGAGTTATCATGTTTTCTGTATCATCACATTTCAAAACTCTTTCATCAATTTCATTAAACAAATTCATTTTTTTACCTCCTTGGAATATCACTACAACATTTTCCTTATGCTTTTGCTCCATAAAAGCTTCAACTGTTTTTCTTACGCCAAATAGAAATTCATCTATGAATTCTTTCTGCTACAATAAATTAGTACCTTCCTCCTCTAAAAGTAATTCTCCATCATAATTCACCTCAAGAGCTTTATTCATCTTTGTGACAGTTTCACCAGACTATCCATCATCTTCTGCATGTCCTGTAAACACACATAAACTATGAGATTTAAAAATACAAGACTTCATAGCCTCATCTTCTTCCCTTGTCAACATATCTTCAAATTTTTCTGAACTATTGCAATAGTCCATGAGATCTTTCTCATTGTCCTCTTCACCCAGAATTTCACCCTGTTCTGGTCCACAAATGGAAACTTCCATTTCCAAATCAGCTTCTCTGAGTTCTTCACATCTCAATTACACACTCATCATCTGCTCAAGCTTCCTCAGCTCTTCTGTTAACTGCATATTTACCTGTTGATTCCTCTTTTCTTGTAGTCTCTGCCATTTCACTTTCTTCCTCATGGTCCAACCATGTCGCTGTTCTTTCTTATTTCTTTGCAAAAATTCCATCAATAACTCAATATGAACTTCTATCTCAGCCTTCTCCCTCTCATATTCTTCATCAGTCAACTTTTTCCATATGTCATTTGCTGTGGAATCTTCCTTCTTCTTTCTTCTGTTGTGGTCTTTCACAGAACCTCTGAAATGACTATCAACAGTCATTTTTTCCTCCTTTGTGAACTTCATCTATTCACTTGTGGATTTCATGCAATCCATTTTTCACCAAGCCTTCATACTTTCCATCCAACAATACAAGCTCTCTTCCTGCGCTTGACCTCTTGGCATATTTTGGTTCTTTGTCTTGGAATCGTCTTCCGGGAAACTCTCTTGCTCCTCTTTGTTGCAAACAACAACTGCACTATTTCTTGCATTACAATGACCACACTCTTTGGGTGTCGGGCTCCGCCGATCATGCACCCAATTACATTCAAACCTTTGACTTGGTTTAAGACTCCAAACTTGACATCAACCCTTCATTAAAAAAAACACTCAACTTGTGCAAGGACTTTAATTGTGTTGACAAACTCACTTAATTAACCAATTTCTTCAATTTTGAAAAAATATTCTTAAAAAAAAAACAATTGAAGTTGACCTCAATCATAATGTACTAGACTCCTTTTACTTCATGATATACAAATCTTTACTTCAACTTTAACACTAGTACATTAATTATCCCACTTCTTAGACCATAAAAATCCACTTCAAAGGACCTCCAATAAAATATAATTTAAGGAGCACTTAATCTCTCTCCTATTCAGAACACATAATTAAAAAAGGTAAAATTACACTCTGAAGCTATGCATTCTCAAACCCACACATCCACACATGGTTTTCTAAAACCATATATCACTCATTCGAAATAGAACTATTTGTCCTCCACCTGTTTTACAATATCCCTTTACCTTTACCATTTATTTTCACCTTTAATACAACCCGTTTAATTTTACTATTTACTTCCACTATTACTAATTACCTCACACCTTATCTTTCCAGAAATTTACACTTTCATGAAAAATTACCTTATTACTCCACAAAACGTCTTATCTCTCCATTCAAATTTCAAAAATAAATAGCCCACCTTTTCTTTTTCTTTTTTAATTTTCAAAAAAGCTTTTTGAAATCACCCTTTACCAATACACAACATAAGTAATTTTCACACTTTATAAAATCTCATGTAAATCCTTTCTCAATCATTCTCAACTCTTTTAACAAAATTCTCATGTAAAATTTTCCACTACGTCTCTCTCATAAATTAAAATAATGAAAACTTGGTTTTTTTGTATGCATACCTCTCCACGCATAATATTTTTACCGTTCCCTACTCTGTGATTCACACAACATAGTTCTGCTCCACGTTTTTGCTTAAGACTACTTCATGGTGGCTCAGCGAATCAATATTGCAATGGATCAACAACTCCACGAGACCGCTTCTCTTCACATGGCTCTACGTAAGTCCAATTTTACATTTTAAATTTCTGGCGGTTGCTCTTTAACAATGTAATGCTGGTCACACCTCTAGACTTTACACAAAATGTTTAAGCTGCTGACCTTTCTCCTTTTACACACCATAACTTACTATTGTTAATCCAGCGTGAACTCCTTCAAATCCATTGCAAGCCCAAATTCATTCCATCGAATTTTCTTTCAAGTTTTGCGTAGACTTATTTTCCCACAAGCTATATCACACTCATTTCATGCCCAACAACACTCCAAAAATACGCAAACAGTCTATGCACTGTTCGAAAATGTTATTGTCGCTTTAAAAAGGAGCCTTGCAATTGATGCTCCAGTTCTGCACATGATCCTCTCAACTTGCTCCAGCGTTGCACACTCATTTGATTCAGTACTCAGCTTCATCAATTGCGATGCCACAGCGCCTTCAAAGAACTATGTGTACTGGCCAAATTCTTGTTGCATCTCTCGGCAAATGGTGCAAGTAGCAGCTTCCTACACTTGAACAAAGGTTCGCATTAGGTAGCAGCGTAAAGCCAAAAAACACTTTGTTCCCTCACAATTTTTTTACACAAGGATGATCTTAATGCATTGCGTGGATCTATTTTTCTCACACTCATTCACACCCAAAGAGAAAACCATACGCTTTGATGCCAAATGATGCAGAGGCTCTGTAACAAATCAGAATACACACGGAAAATAGAATAGAGACCACCATTTATTTGAATATTAAATGATACTTTGCATAAACTTCAAATTATCCACCATTTAATCATTAACATACATCGCATATAAACACAACAGTATGCTCAAAGCATAACCATATGCACAAGATTTCTATCTACGGAATCTGAAGCTCTACAATTTCAATTAAACATTATGTGATAACATGAATCTGTCGGATCACATCATAGCCAAAAAACGCTTCCATCCGTGAGCTATTTGAGATCGATATCCCCTCTTTGAATTGATTATGACCAATACCACCTTACACATGCCATTCGTTGGTAATATCTACTGTCAATTTAAGACATATGCAACGTAATAGAGGTTTAAGCAAATAATCAACAGAGTGAAAATAAAACAAATGATTATATTAACAACAACAATAAATTTCAGTGTTAAACTTTTCCTTGGCTAATAATACATTTGGTTTCCTTCTCGGCTCTCACCCATTTACATAAACTCTCACACCATTTCTCTCTATATATTTGTCATCCATCCTCACACAAAGCTCATATTTATACATAATTGTGGATTAATTTGATTCCATGATTTCCTCCACAAATGACTCAACCAAATCCTAAAATAGCTTATCCCTTCTTTGACTCAACTAATTTCTATGTAAGGAGTTCATAATCACTAAGATATCTATACAACCCAACTTCACTCATATTCTCAAATACAAGAGAATATTTACAATAAACCTTACACTCATATTTTCCTCTTAATTTATTAAAATGTGCATAATTTATAAAATAATTAAAAAAACATCACCCCCTAAATCACCCAAATGAACAATGACAATTTAGCAGGATGCTCCTACATCACCTTTTGTCCTCGTCATAATTTTCATGGATCACCTTGTCACCACCGAGAAGCCTTTCTTGCAACAACTTTGTAAAACCTTCCTTCAAACCTTCCATGTTTGCTTTCAAACCATCCATCTTAGATTCCATGTCTGATTTTAAACCATCCTTTTCCCCTTTTAATCCGTCTTTAAAATATTCCATATTTTCTTCTATGCCATCCATATTAGCTTCCATACCATCTATCTTAGCTTCCATTTCATTTTTTGTTACACTTTGCGAGAGCGAAATTTGTTGAACTTGGTATCATAATTTTGATATATCATGTTGCAATTATTCCTCTTCATGTGTCATAGTAGAGATAATTGAGGGATTAATGGGTGTGGATTTCTTTTTGGGAGGTATTTTAGAACCTAGTACTAATATATATGCTTCAATAGGCCTTTGGAATCACTTAAAACTGATTTTTCAAACAAAAGTTAGGTAATTAAAAAAAAAAAATACACACATTTTTCTTGCTTTTGAGGAGCTCGATATTAAACCTTATGTATATCTGTGATTTATGATCCCAAATAATTGAACTTCGATCTTTTAGTAGCCCTCTAATTCTTCTTTCCAATGCCAAAGGTCATACCTAATTTGGATTCTTAAAGATAAAGTTATGCTCGATCTCCCACAATGGCCTAATTATAGACTAGTTCAGTAGAGCAAACTTGTACGGAGTGCCACCTGTCATAGTTTTGACCTTCGATCTTGAAATTGCTACACGAAAACCTAAAGTCTATTAACTATCTTCCACTTTTATAGAATTTAAATCCAATGCCTGAAACAAAAGTTATGATGATTTTCCCCACGTCACCTGTTTGAGATTGAATTTTTGAGCCCACAAAAACTCTAACTTCCTCATATCATATCTCCGAAAATATAGTGAACCAATATCTGAAATTTGTACACGAGGTTCACCAGTATTTCGAATCCATGTGGTTTCAATTTCAGCCTCTAATATTTTTATAGAAAAATTATAGAGAAAATTCCAGGAAGTGCTCTTTGCTGCATCGAAACCCTAGAATCCAAAGCTCTAATACCAAATGTTATGCAACCAGCTCACAAAATAGAAGAAAATATAGATCAACGACTTAGAAATCAACCTCTTCGAGGGGGTAACCTCCATTATAATACGTAAATGAACAATTCTTTAATGATTCAAATGAAAAAACGTCCTTTCTATAAATAGGAGTCTAAAGGGTCATAATATAATTAGAGCCGACATAACAATAATAATGTAAGGGCACAACAATAAAAATAAAGGGATTCTATGGTGCACAATAATAACACTATGGGGAATACATGGTACAACAATAAAAATAATGGGGATACACTAACAATAACAATAATGGGATACACTAGTCTAATAAGGACCTAACACCTGGGAAGTTCATCCCTTGGTAAGGCTTCCTCACATCAGAAGATATAAAAAAAAAAACATATCCTTGCCTCAAAACCATCATATTGGTCATAGAATACTCATGGAAATCAATGGAAAATATTGGGTACCAATGTCCCAAAATGGACCTGCTCCTGAAATGCTTCACCAACATACTACTGCATCTTCCAATTCCTTTTACTAACATTGCTAGTTCTTGCAGTCAGTGTCAACCATCCAACCAGGCATTTCCATGTTTTCCTGTGCGAAGCACATAATTCCCATTAGACTAAAAACCAATTGAAATAACTTCAAATCATACCTCATTAGTAGCCCTTCAATAAGGTGCAGTTGCACTTCTGTTTTCTTCCTGTCACAACAAGTCAGACTAAATGTTTTATCAAATCATCATGTATGAACATATCGCATCTGGTTAGCTCAAAACGAAACCATCATAAATTAAAATCATGAGTCACATGAAATCAACATAAACCATAATCATAAATCACATGTAAGTTAGAATCATAGATCACATGCATAATAGAACTGGAATAAAATATCGATACTTGTCTTTTGTCAGTCCTTACTTCTGCCTTTGTTCTTTTGTACACATACCGGATCAGTTTCCACACTTGGTAAGCACCCAATTCCTTTTCTTCTCTTCAACCACGTACACACACACACGCATTGTACATCACAACACATACATCCACACATGACGTACAACGCCACACAATACATACACCCACATCGGCATACAACACATACACTTACACCTAGTGTACAATACAAAAAAATGCATACACCTACATCAGCATACAACAAAACACAATACATATACATATATAGAGTACAACACAATGAATACACATGTCACGATACCACGACTACACCATGCACATACATAGTACCTTATGCTCACAACACAACATGTACAACATGGACACAATACCACATGTATACCAGTACCATATACAGAATCATATACATAATACCACCGGTACACAACACTACCTGCACAACGTTTTCACAACATCACATGTACACGATACCACTTGCACAACATGTACACAAAGCCAAATGTACACCGCACCACCTGTACAATGCGTATACAATACCACGTGTACACAACACCACATGCACGACATGTACACGACACCACATGTACACATCGCCAAATGCAACCATATGTACAACACGTACACAACACCATATGTACATAGAACTGCATATACAACATGTACATAGCACCATACGTTCACAACACTGCATATCCAACATGTGCACAACCCCATATGCATATAACACCTTATACCCAACATGCGCACAGTACAGTATGTGCACAATACCACATATCCAACATGTACATAGCACCATCTATACCTATCACTGCATATGCAATATACACACAACACCATATATACAAAATACACACAACACCATATGTACACAATAATACATATGTTACATGTACACATCACCATAGGTATAATCACTTAATATAAAACATGCACAACATATACATAACAGTAGTATTTCACATCCGTAGACCACACACTGACCCCACAAGCAACCTTGCTTCTAGTGTCTTTCCACTATCCATGCTTATTTTAGCATACTGCAGATCACACTACTTTCACTTCGTTGATGTACCCCTCAACATTACTTGTCCATAAAATAAACATAGACATAGTACCAACATGTAATATCAATTCATATCCACATGATATTGACCTCATATATATGTTAGAGTTACTCTTCCCACTTGATTCCTCATAAGACTAAGAAGCTCTCCATGCCATTCACTTGCATAAGCAATCATTCCACCACAAGAATGATGCCTCACAATCCTGTTAGACAATGACATAGATAGATACATATATATAATCATTAGCATAAATAAATCATGATCTTGTCAGACAATGACATACATACACACATATACATATAAAAATTATCACTTAAACAATCATGATCCATGATGATCTTGTTAGACATGACATACATATATACATACATGTATACATATATAAACATCAACATAATCATGATCAAAACATAATTACCAGATAGCATAAGATCAAGGTTAAGATAAGGCCCTTTATTCATGCACAACATGCACAACAATGAGAACAATAGTTCCAAACATAGCCAACACATCTGATGCCTCAAATCCATTTATCTTACCTTTCTAGTTACCTTTCTCATGTTTTTACTACCACCTTCCATTTACCATAAAGGACCCAACCAGTCCAAACGAATGTCATATTCTTACCTTTTGCTGCCCTTATACATGCACCAGGATTCATCCAAGTCTTACATTACCTATTGGGTACCACACAACTCTCCTCGAGATCTATTAACTTTCCTATTTCACAACCAATTCCCAAGACTCTCAAAGCATAAAAGGGAAGAACGAGAGTAAACAAGAAGAAGACCTTGAAAAACCAAAATCAATACAACATCGCAAAAAAGTGGCATGGCCTTGCACCTTGTTAGTGTTAATATGTCAGTGAACAAAAATAACTCTTCGAGTTGTTTCCCTAGAAGTCATAGGTCAAAAATTTTAGTATTTCAAAAAAGTTTTCAAAAATTAATTTTGGTCACTGAAGGGGTCTAGGTCAAATTTGTTGCTCCCTCATCTTATCCATGGCCATGATCACTTTCAAGGTCATCTCATTCATTATCATTTAAAGGTTTGGGGTCATGTCACTCCACCTCATCTAATTCCAGGGCCTAGGTGTCATCATCTGCCTTTGAAAAAATTCTAATTTTTCATCAAAACAAAGTCAATCACCCTTCATTTCACTCATAAAACTTTTATAGGGAGCTAGCATACTTAGGAGGTAAATTAAGACATGTTGTGTTATTTTAAAATGTGTTTAAATGTCAAAAAGTTTCAAAAAGGAAAATTTTTCTTATTATTTCAATACAAGACAAAAAAGGTCATTTCAAGGTTATAAAAGATATAAGCAAGCTCATATTGACTCATTATTATCTTTTTTTATGTGGAAGATCTCCTCTCTTAACTCATTTTCATTCCTTAGGTGATCAAAGGTTCGAAAACAATGCAAAAAATCACTCCAACAACACTTTGATACACCTCGGGTTGCCTTTGTTACGCTTCTATAGCCTCCTGCTACGCTTTCAAAAGTTGTTGTTACGATTCTGGGAAGTCTTGTTACATTTTTGGGAGGTGTTGTTATGTTTCTGGCCCTATTTTTACGCTTCTGCAGAACACTTGTTACACTTTCAGCCAGTTGTTACACTTATGTTCATTGTTGTTACGCTTCTGGAAGGAGGGGAGAACTTAGGTTTTAGCTCCTACGCCATTCAAACAAGCTCAAGGCATGTGGGCACTACTCCTTGGACCTATCACAACAATAATTCATCACTCTTATAGCCTCCCTTGGTTAAGTTTATCAAGTTTATAATTCATTTTCATGCTCACTCCATATTACACCCTATCATCACTTCTCCATGTCATTGAAAGACTCCATTTGAATAAACCCTAACCTATTCCAGTTGAATAAACCCTAAGCCCTACCATATAGCACTACCCTACACCTCCCATATATCCCATACTCTCATCTCCTACTATCCATATCATCCCTAACAGTCATTTTCATGAAACCCTAAATTCTATCAAATTTTCACAGTGAAAAATTGGAAATTTCCTGTGTTTTCTTGATTTCATCACCCTCCTCAAATCCATTTCACTTCATTCCACCCACAACATGGAGCTAACATGCCACCCTATCTACTAATTTTTTTGTAGAATTTCCCTAGCTGCATAACCCTCCATCTCACCCTCTAAACTTACTCCACCCCTTCACTAGCTTTTTTCACAGTGTTAAAATTGGAAATTTCTTGTGTTTCCTTGATTTGACCACCCTACTCACATTCATTTCACTTCATTCTACCCACAACATGGAGATAAAATTCCACCCTATATACTGAATTTTTTGTATAATTTTCCCTAGCTCCATAACCCTCTATCTTACCCTCTAAACCTACCCCATTTCCACACTTTGTTTTTCCAAAATTTCACTACACATACCCATCCCATCAAACACATTAGGGTTTCATCCTTTCAGTGATAAAAAATATGGAGAGTGAGAAGAAGAAATTTAAGAGAGGGCACCACCTCAGGTTAGAACGCTTCACAATGCATGAAATCAATGCTTCACCCTTGTCCAGAAGATGTTTTGAGAGGACTGAATGTTTGAGGTTATGTGAAAAGCTCATGGAGGAAGGGTATCATCTTCAGTTGCCCAAATTATTTTCCACAAGCTTTAGCACGAGAAAGGACACTATTGCAGGTGTAGCTTTTAACATATCAGTAGACCTAATTTATTCAGCAATAGGTATTTCTTGTCATGGAGAGAAGTGGTTCAAGGGCATGGATTTAGACATTGAAAATTATAAACAATTTCTCAAGCCCCATGCTAAAGAGGAACCAGATTACCTCTTCTATTTCAGACACCTCAGAAACAAATATGCTCCTTTGATGATGTTAATAATGAAATATTTCACATGTGAAGGAATATTTTCCAGGTTTTATAGGTACCATATCAGGTTGCTAATGCATTTCACCTCTATCAAAATACTTGTTTTGCCACATTACTTGTACATGAATTTGATTAAGATGACTGAGAAGGTTCAGAGTAGAAAACAAGATCATCATCCTAGTATTTTTCATCATGGTCTGGTCAAGCTCAATGTATTTCATCACCTTTCATCCATCAACATGACTTGGGAAAATTTCATGGAAATATTAGCAGAAACGCCTACCACTAGCTCTCTTGTCTTGCATAGTACATCATCACCATCACTGTCAACACAGCTAATGGAAATTGGCTCCTCTACAATGCAAATTCAGATTTCAGAGGCTCCTAGAGTTGTTGAGTTTACTCGTACCTATGAGAAAGGGAAGAGACAAATATTTGTGCCTAATTCTGCCAAAAGTGTACCTATACTTGACATTATTGTTGAACAAAGTGAGATAGAGGAGCAACCTCTTATGCATCAAGATGAAACACCTTTGCACCAACATAGTGAATTAACGCCATTGGAGGTTGAGGTAGCAGCGCAGGTTGAGACCAAATCAGCTGAGGATATCATTAGAGAGAAAGATGAGGAAATAACAGAGTTAGGGGGATTTTCTCCATTGCTAATTTGCAAATCACTTTCTTACGGCAGGAGAATTTTCAATTGAAGGTAAAGAAGCTATTACAAAGCAAGCCCAAGACAGACCTAAAGGAAGATGAAGGTAAATTTAAGGAGGTTATAAATTTTTATCAAATGCATGATATATTGATCGAGACACAACCAAGAAGGCCAAAGACAAGAGGCCTCAAAAGTGCGTTGGAGCTAGAAAGACAGTCAACTAATCCACCTGAAGAGTTGACCTTTGATGAGCTTATAGCCATGGAGATCAATCAAGAAATAGAACTTGGGTTTGAAAGGGTAAATGAGCATTTGGAGAATATCTTGAAGAGAGCTAAGAGGGATGATAAAATTCAAATACAAATGGCAAATCAGTATCGCACCAAGAACACAATTTCTCAAATAAGGCTAAAACAGTTGAATAAAAGGCTAAAAGTAGCTCAAATGAAGATTAAAGAGAAGGATAGCTTGGATTTGTTGGCTGAAGCTTCCTTGGTTGCTTAGCCCATCACTCACAGGTTCTAGAGAACCAATTTTGAGAATTTTTGAATAATTTTGGTATTTTTTTGTGATTTTTGCATAATTCTGGAAATTCCTCCTCACAAAAGCGTAGCAAAATTTTGCTACACTTATTGTAGGGGCATCCAAATGATGATTTATTTACATGTTTGGATGAATTTTGATGATTAAATTGCATATCAATAACCTTTTTTTCATTACAAGCTTTAATTTTGGGTAAAAGGCCAAAAAACCACCCATTTTCTATGCTTCTGCCACCTTTTTGGAGTGGCACTTGCTACACTTTTTGAGTAACCTTGGGAGAATGAGTTTTTGGAGGCCTTCCCATGGGTCATTTTGCAAAATTAAATATGTTATGGAAACTAGATGCACAAGGCTAGTTGACCATTCTTTCAGAATTGGATTTGGACTCTTAAAAGTGCCTCAAAAGTGGCTGCAAACTTCTGCTACGCTTCTGTAAAATTCTGCCACGCTTCTATCAGAAATGTTACATATCAGCATTGGATTCCTCTGGACACTTGTCAAGCTTAGAAAATGTAAAAATTTTGAGTTTTTTTTTTCCTATGAGTTGGCCTTAGATTAATTTAGTTGGTTTTTGCCTCCTAACATGAGGTAATATGTAATTTAATTTAAGGGACAAACACTCCTAGATAATAGATGAATTTTAGGGAATGATCTCTAACCTCCCTAGAATCTAGGAAATGACTAACCTTTGATATTTATGATGCATTTTGGATGGGATTTAAACCTAATGAGGTTTCATGGTTCATATTTTCTATAAGTAGACTCTCTTTAGTGTTTTGTTGGGTTTCATAGTCTTATTTTGCAGTGGAGCTACTGTAATCGACATTTTGGAATGAAATCAGAGATAGAATTGCAGAACTTGTGTTGATAATATTGTGGTATGCATTGGAGAATTTGTTATTATTATGTATGTTTATCTATTCATGCTAATTGATATATATTCTTCTTTCAAATACATCTTTCCATGTGTTTATCTTGTCATTTTATAAGCAGAAATCATGTTTGTTCATGCTCTTTTTAGGCAAAGTTTACATGATATGTCTATTCACTTCTAAATTAATGAATTCACCTGAGTTCTCATTCATTCTCTCTCTCACTTCATCCTACACTAAATGAAAAAATAAACATGTTTTCAAGCTACCTATCTAGCCTCACATATTCTCTACAAATTGACCTTGGAATTTAGACCTAAAAACCCTTGACCTAGCCTTCTCACTAACTTTTCTATCCAACACTTAAAACATCAAACAAAATCCTATTTACTGAGCTTACATACCTAGCCTAAGATCATTAGATATTCAGTCATTTCTTTGACTGCAAAAGTGACAATGAGAGAGCCCTCTCTAGTCCTGGTAGGGCTAGCTACCTGACCTAAAGGCTAGTATGTGGTTACCGTCCTTCAATCCTAATTTCAGCCTTGGGAAGTTGAGGGGAGTGATAACACACCTAACATAAAAAAATCTGAAAATCAAGCGCAAACAAATCATAAAATACAAAAAGCACAAGACTAGCAACAAAAATCATGACTAGTCAATTCCCCATGGGTTCCCAAAGCTTCCAAGGGAAAACTCAACTTGAGCCTTGTCAAATATTTCATGGAAATCTATTTTTCCACGCAATCCCATGCATCATCCTGCCATAAACACATAATTTTCATTATATAATATAACATAAAATATACCAATTACCTTACCTTATTATGTTAGGAACATTGCCTTGTATCTGAACACATATATATATGATCTCTCAAGGGACTCAAATCCCTTGATGAATCCAACCATAATTAGAAACCAACTATTATACCTATCAAATACATGTTCAGGAATACAACACATATCCACATAATGTCAAACAAGATTAGGTTTAAGAAGACTTCATGTATGCAAAGCATTGATTCATTTATAATTAGGGTTTCCAAACATAGCCAAAGGAATTCTTACCCAATTCCTTTCTTTTACCATTTACCTTGTTGCAATCAACTAATTAGCATTATAACAAACCAAAAAAAGCATGATGACCTAATTGCATACAATGACATCATGCAAAACAATCACAACCATGAAAATGCATGCATAACAACATATAGACATTGACATGCATAACAAATGCATAACCGACATGCACTCATGACGATCACATCCAACAAAAAACACCATCAACTTCCACATGGCGACACAACTACAAAAATGACCACCACCATGCATACACAACAAGCATATATACCACAAGAATAAGGAACACATATGCAATCAACATGTATGCATGAAAAACACATTCAATGCATAACCAATCATACACTGATGACGCCACACTTCACAACAACAACATCCTCTTTCACATGGCGACATCACTACAACCATGAACGACACCATGCCATATGCAACAAGCATATATACCACAAGGATGATTAACACAATAGAAACCAACATGAATGCATGACCAACACACACCACCCATCCAATCCAAGGGGTGAACCATGCTTTGATACCACCTGTAATGTCCACCTCTTCTCACACCTACCCAAGTAATTGGGCAACCGAGGTAAAAATGAGATGAGGGGAAGTTAAGACAAACTCGACCTCCTTAGTGACTTTAAGGAAGTGGAATCATTGAGGAACACATAATACAGACCTATACCACCTTCTACAAGACCCCTAGAGGCTATCCTAATAATCCACCAGACTTTTCCTTGGTTCCCACTGAATTTTTTTGAATAAAACCCCCCAGACGCTCCCCCAAGCCTGCATGTTTGCATCTAGGAGTCTCTAGACGCACCACAAGCCTACATGCCTACATATGGGAGACTCTGGATGCACCCACAAGCATGCATGCCTATGTCCAGGGGATATTTTTAGCAAACCTGTGCCAGAGTCTGTGATATTTAAGACACTTTTCAAGCTCGTAATTCCGTCCACTGCCCAGAACTTGCTGTAACTTCCATAATCCATTAAACACATAATGACGAGACTAATAAACCAAAAAATAACTCTAGGACTAGGCCTGACCCTCCCTAACTAGGACTAACATTTTTTCAAACACTTGCCATCAATGCAATATACATGTCTAGGATACAATACGAAGCATGAATAACTGAAAAATCTTATGATACATAACAAGAAGGATCACCACCTTCTCCCTTGAACTGTTATGACATTAGTTAGGTATTGCATCCATCATTTTAACAATTACAAGTAAATACATGAAATAACCATGACTTGAACCAGTCATATAACCAACGTAAAACTACCAGTTAGATAACAACCATGAAATCCACACACAAATAGTTACAAAAGAAAGAGAACTCATCTTTTATTAAACATAGGAAATAACCAACTGGGTTTGAGACTTCCATGTTCCACTTGACCATAGACATAGTTGAGCCAAATCTCTCTTTAGCTAGTCACCCTCGTGCCATATTCTAAGCATGAATGTGGGATCTCATAAACCAAATCCATCAAAACCAAACCAGGGCTTCCAGAGACCAAACTACCTCAACCCGCAAACAATGATTCCACCTTAGGTCGGAGCGTTTTTCCAACCAAGGCTCCACGAACTAGTAACTCAACCCACATCCAAGGCATGTGAGAACCAACTAGAAAAAAAATAATCAAATGAACCTGTAACACCATGGCTATCTAGAAAATGGCAAGGCTAGGAAAATCCACTGTCAATCCAGGCAATTTTCCATGCTAATGACAGATCGTGACCAAGAAACCACATGCATACACCATGCGTGCTAAAAGTAGTGAGGAAAACACACATGAAACTCGGTACATGTAATCAAAACATGTTGTATATGTTGATTTCGATGTCCTCTTGCACTTTCTTCCTCTTCCTTTGTCTACTTGCTCCAAATCACCTAGTATCCCACACCCTCCAAGAGTGCTCCAAGAAACTCTAAGTATCCAAGAGTATGAGAGAGAGAGAAAGAGAGAGAGTATAATGAGAGCTCCAAAATTGCACTGAACAAAAGCTTTCCAATTGATCCTCACAATTCTTTTTATCAATGAGGCTTCTCTTTTCTTCATTTCCATTATTTTCGTTCATTTTCCTCCTCGCATGCAACATGTGACCTTTCACCTCCATTTTATCCTATTTTCCATTATTTTCATAAATAAAATGCCAATTAATGCCTCATGCATTTCCAAAGCCTTTGCACCGCCTTTTCCAATTTCCTTTAGCCATTATAACTTAAATGAACACCCGCTAGGAATACATGGATTTTTAACGAGGGTTGTTACATCAAATTTGCAAGATCACATTTTTTATTTCTTCTTTTTTTTCGGCTTCATCTTGTATCTATATATATATATATATATATATATATATATATATATATATATATATATATATATATATATATATATATATATATATATATGATATAATAATGTACATTTATTATATGTATTTTTAAATAATTATGTTAATATATGTATTTATTTTGGAATGATTTATTTAAAATTTAATTGAATTACACATAATTATTAAGTAAATGATAAAGATTTAACTTCACTAAATATTTTTTCAATTCAGTCTATTGTCAATTGAGGGCTTAATGATATCCTCCCCACCAAGGTTCAAGTCTCATTGTGACATGATGGTCTACTGGGAGCCTTTGTACTGATTATCTTGACTATGTTGACACTTCCTTGATTATTTTGAGTAACAAGAAGAGATACAAAAAAAGTAAGAAATTTTTCCACTAAATATTTTAAAATATTTTTAATAGTATTGAGAAATAAAATGTTGAAATTTTAATCAAAAGTAGTTAAGGTTTTTTTGTCATTTTGATTAAACTGATTAATTAAACAAGTCATATGAATATGAATTACGGTTTATAAGAAATGTGGTATTACTAAGCTACCGTATTGTAACAAAGTGTATTTACAAGTTAAGAATCTATAAAATAAAGTGGGGCAAATCTCCATAGTTAAGAATATTGTTACAAGTTTTAAAAAGAGTAGAATGTCTTAGAAGGTTTAAGTTTTTAAAAATTATTTATATTATGGTTTTAATTAGGTAGAAGTAAAATATTTCAATATTTAGTTTGATTTAAAATGGAATAATTATTTTGAAAACATAGTTTCAACATATATGAAATTTAAGCCATATTTAAAATGGAATAATGTTTTTGAAAATAAAGTTTCAACATATATGAAATTTAAGCCATATTCAAAATGGAATAATTTTTTTGAAAATAAATTTTCAACATATATGAAATTTAAGCCATAGTAGGGTTTTGATTGAAAATATTGTCTTAATATAAAAAATTATATTCATAATGATAAATTAGTATAAGGGATTTGACAAGGTTGTTTAATTTGACTATTTATCTAGATATGTTTATGGGAGATGGATTTTTTTTTTCTTCTTTCTTCTGATTTTGAATACTTAAATATGATTTTTTTTTTCTAAATTAACTGGTGGATTCTTGGCACAGATGGAAAGTTTATGCATGCATATACATGAGAGGCTCTATAATTTTCCTACCAAGTGGTGTATCTTAGGGTGTGTCATTGGATAATGGACAACCTTATCGAACTAGTGGATTATTCCGAGCATATTTATCAAAGGACGCGATATATATCTACCCCTGTCGATACATAGACCCTAGTGACCCACCATACCACACGGATGAGGTGTTGTATGTCCCATATAACCATACTATAGAAAGTCTTAGTCCTAGAGGCATTGACATTGTTAATCCTTGTAGATCCTCCAACCCTTTGGTGGATTGTTATTAAAATACAAATCAAGATCTTAGATGCACTTTCTCCCTAGGGAATGGTGGAAATTACAATATACATGATCGTTTTGATAGTGCAATACCTACTTACCTCCCCATTACTAATTATAACCATATTTTATTGATGGAAGGGTCCATTTCCAACAGGTTGAAGGGTTTAGGGTTTATCAGTGGTATTGTAGATTTGTTTGGTTGGCAGGGTGGTGAGGTAAAGAAATCCAGGGGAAGTCCTAGTCATAATAAGTAGTAGGTTGTGAAGTCTAAAAGGTTCTAGCTAGTGTATCTTTGGTGTATGAATATTAAAAGGTTAGTCAAATATGAGAGTTGTAAGGTCGAATGGTTTTCATAAAGTTCATTGGTAGAAGAGTCTCCATGTTGACTCTGAACTCCTAGATGTAGAGCAAGTGGGCCTCCATTTTGGACTATGGATTTGTCACTCATTTCCTAGCACATGGTTGAATGGGATTTATTTTTCACACCCAGGATGGTGCATCAAGAATTCTATGGAAACTCGATAGTATTAGAATAAACATATGTTTTGCTTAAAACCCTACCATGCTCTCTTTGATACTCAATAAGAAATTGTTAATGCTTCAACACTAAGTAGCACAATTTTGGAAAAAAGACCAAAATTATATTTGAAGTCTCACCCATTGCTTGTTGAGTAAATTTAAACCAATAATGAGGAGGAAAAACAATATTTGTTCACTTAGTCAATCTGATTATGGATATATCGGAACCAAACAAATGTAGTACATCATCTTTCACACACTCCTTCCAACATCGTATGTTGGCTCATGGTTGGATAACTTCCCATATCAAATCCTTGTATACCTATGTATTTTTCTAATTGATAATGATGTTTTTTTAGTTATTCACATTCTCTCACCCTTGTTTCAAGAAAGGTAGCCATGGGGATACATACAATCCCTTGTTACATTTTGTGTGTGTTGAATACTCATTTTCCAATCAATCTAGCACCTCTTTTATATGGGGATGAAAATGGAGCTCTTTGCCTAAATCAAAAGGAAATGATACAAAAATTGAGACACCAAAAAGTGAGGACAATAAAAGATATTACCTAGAAAGTTGATAAATAACACATGTAATAGTTGAAATGCAACATAGTCCCTCCCTCTAATGCTAATTAATTGATTAAACGATGTGTGGACCTCTAATGCTAATTAATTGATTAAACGATGTGTGGAGTTCGGAAAAAACTCCTCACAATAAAAGCTCTCCGCACAAGCTTATTAGACAAAACCTAAATCCAAAAAATCATTTTAATTGTTTTTTAAATAAAAAAAATTACTATTAAAATTGATGCTATAGTGAAAAAGTCATAATTGTTTTACCTTTTCACTTTTTCTCCCCATTGTCATTTTTTGTGAGCCATATCCATTGGCTTTGGAGAAGACAACATTATTCAAATACATATTATGATGTAAAAACACCCATATTATAAAAATATGAAACATAGGAAATTAACATTTGTATTGTGCTCAACATCAAATTTATTTTTGAACATCATATGAGATCACATTCATCCTTTGTGTGGAGTTTGCGCTCCACACTTTGTTTTAAATATAGAGGAAGCTCTGCACTCTCCCACAATGATTTTTCTTTACATTAAAAATTTAACAATGCTCAACAACATCAACCATAACCAATGATAAGATAAATGTTTCCATCGTAACTAACCCATATCATTTAATATATTTACTCTCCATTAAAAAATTAATAATCATTACCCATTCATTTGTGTCACATCTTTTTTCATTTTGAACATGAGTTCAATTGTACGAGAGTGCGGAGCTCCATACAAATTCATTATCAGAAGCTCCACAGTCATACACAATGAACTTACTGCACATTAGAAAAATCAGTAATGCCCAACAACATCAACCATAACCAATAACAAAATAAATGTCACCATAATAACTCTGCACATTGAATAAAAATATCTCGGCAATCGACAATTCAAAGAGCAAGAAAACAAATTTGAATACCATTAACGCAATATGATATTTCCACAATTTCAAAGAGCAAGAAAACAAATTTGAATATGATATTTCCATTTTCAAACGCGCATTGGAGCTAAACCTTGTCATTTATTCAAATATATCTTCATATGCATACGTCTTTTTGGAACATCCTTTCGCATTGAAATCTTATAGTCGTATAAACCTGATACGGTTAATTGTGTGCGAGGCATAGTTCTGGAGGGCCCTGTGTTTGCCCGTTATCAATATGCGTCAAAAAATTTTGGTTTATCTTGCTTTTGGGGATAATAATAAGTTTTGGTTAGGATTACCTCGAGGCGAATCTTAAGAAGAAATATTACATAATTATATCATATTAAAATTGTTCATATTATATTTTTTTTCAAAAGAAAAAAATTACTCGTGTATATAATGCACTAGTGCATATATTAAAAAAGTTTTAGATATTATTTAAATATAGAAAAATTACTAAAAATCAGTATTCTTCGAAATTTTCTACAATCGTTGTATCTCATTTTCGGATCGGTAACACAACATAGAAAAAAATAAAATATTCTAAAACATGACATATAGACTACACAAAAATACATAGTATCATTCTCACGCATGAAAATTTATGTTCTTGAAATAACAAAAGTGTACCCGTAGATGTGTCTGTCTCCTCCATGTGCAGGAGCCATATCTTCATCCATGTGAAAATACAATTCCTCTTGCTCAGACCCCTCCCTCATCATAAAGTTCATAGTGCATCTGGCCATATTCTCCGTTGAGTCCCAATTTGGATAGTCTATCAGCTTCCCAGTTCTTCTTTCTGTATACCTGATGAAAAGTGATCCTATTGCAGTGTTGGAATTAATTCCAACTGCCGAGCCATCGCAGGAATGGAGGCGGCAACAAGTCCGCGGGGGTCCGGCAAGTTTGGCCAGGGGAGCAGCATACCCCATCGGACAAGGCCCACACCACTTGTTCAAATAACAGTCCGCGGGGGTCGTGAAAGATTCGTGGGCAGAGGTTCTTACCCCCCCGGAATGCTGACATCACTACAGGAAGGGGCCCACATATATATTATACGGCCACACATATATGTTAATATGACTTATGGTTAAAGTTTTAACACGGCATATGTTATTTGTTTTAAATATGGGTTATATATTTTATGTTATAAAGTTATGCCCAGCACATTGTAAAAAGCCGTAAGGTGAATAGATATGTGCCCAGCACATATATTAAAAAGCCGTGAAGTTTATTCTTAATTACACAGCAGAATGTAATGTTTTAATTACACAGCACAGCAGTGCGGGAAGGTGAAAAGATCAGCAGTGCCATCAATGTGAATTGTAAGCGGTGCTGACAGGAGTAATGAACCATTAATGTTTTTCCAAGCGGTGAACTTAGTGGTTGAAGTAATTTATGGCTGAAGATATTTCTGTTTTGATATATGCAGAAACAGTCATTTTGTAATGTAATGTTTTTTAATACACAGCAGCGTATTGTAAAAACAGAGAGCTGAATTCTATGCACAACAGAGTGCATTTTGTAAAAGACAGAGTTGTAATTCTTAATTACACAGAACAGCAGAAACAGAGTATTTCTCTGTGTGAGACAGAGAAGAGTTTTTTGGTCACTGTGTGTGAAGCAGTACCATAGTTTGTAATCTCCCAGCAGTGGAATGTTATCAATCTGTAATATCAGTTTTTTTTATTTCTCTGTGTTAAAGAGGCAGTTTTTATTGTTTTGGAATTCTGAAAATTCCAACATGGTATCAGAGCCAATCCAGGCTATTTGAAGGTCAAATAAGCTGAAGGAACAGAGTTCGTTTTTGCAGCAACCTCTCCAGCAGAGTGAAGGTTCAGCCAAGAAGAATTCGAAGGTATTTCTCTATTAAATTTGTTGTGTTACTGTTGCAAAACAGTGAGCTATTTTAATACACAGTCAAGTGTTTTTAAATCATAGTTAGAAGTGCAGAATGGCTGGTTCTAGCACAGGTATGAGTTTGGGAAGTGTCCATCTCCCACAATTCAATGGAAAGAATTATGATTATTGGTCAATAACCATGAAAGCTTTATTTACCTCACAAGAATTATGGGAATTAGTTGAGGATGGCTTTGAAGAGCCAAAAGATGAAGCAGAGTTTTTGATGTTAAATCAAGCAGGAAGAGAACAGTTGAAGAATGATAAGAAGAGAGATGCCAAGGCTCTTTTCTTCTTGTATCAAGCAGTGCATGAGAGTGTGTTTCCAAGGATAGCAGCAGCCAAGAAATCCAGTGAAGCATGGGAAACTCTCAAGACAGCCTATCAAGGTATGGAAAAAGTGAAGACAGCAAAACTTCAGTTGCTGAGGAGAGACTTTGAGACTCTCTGTATGAAGGAGTCAGATAATATTGACTCATTCTTCACTCATGTGATTGGAATGGTCACACAAATCAGATCTCATGGAGAGACTCTTGAAGACAAGAGGATTGTGGAGAAACTCTTGAGAAGCTTACCCTCAAGATTCGATGTGATTGTCACCACCATAGAAGAGACAAGAGATCTCACAAAGTTTTCAGTGGATGAACTACATGCATCACTGATTACGCATGAACAGAGATTGGGTAGGAGTGAGAACTCATCTCTTGAACATGCTTTTAAGTCCCAGATGTCTTTCGGAAGAGGAAGAGGGCAAGGCAAAGGAAGAGGAAGAGGCAGAAGCCAAAACAGAGGTGGAAGGAACAGTCCAGCAAATGCTCAAGGAAGAGGCAGCAATCCAAATCAGCATCAAGGCCAAGGCAGCAGCCAACAGAATGGTCAGCAGAATGCACAAGGACAAAGGTATGACAAATCCAATGTCCAATGTTATAATTGTAAGAAATATGGTCATTATGCTAATGAATGTAGAAAGAAGAAGCAGAATGATATGAGAAGTGAAACAAGTGCAAATTTCACAAAAGAAAACAACAGTCAAAGTAATTTGTTTTTAGCTTGTAATATGGCTGAAGAAAAATCTGAAGATCTATGGTTTCTAGACTCCGGTTGTAGTAACCATATGACAGGAAACATAGCCATGTTTTCTATGTTAGATGAAAGTGTGCAGTCACAAGTCACACTAGGAACTGATAGCAAAGTTTCTGTTATGGGAAAAGGAGATGTAAATGTTTTAACAAGATTAGGTGCAAAGAAAACCATAGCAGATGTGTATTATGTTCCAGGAATGAAGTGTAACCTCTTAAGTGTTGGACAACTTGTCCATAAGGGGTATAATGTTTTCTTTGATAATGATGTGTGTACCATCATGGATAAACCACCCAGCAAACAGTGTATTGCTGAAGTGAAGATGACAAGGAACAGGATGTTCCCTCTCAGAATGAGAGCAAACTTGAAGAATGGTGAAGAGAAAGCAGCAGTTGCACAGGAGACTTACCAAAGCGAACCAAAGGATGATAATTGGTTATGGCACTTGAGATTTGGACATCTCAACTTTGGAGGTCTTAATTTGTTGAACAGAAAAGGGATGGTAAGTAGTTTACCATTGATAGAGAAACCAGACAACCTTTGTGAAGGTTGTATTCTTGGGAAACAACACAGAGAAAGTTTTCCTTCCGGGAAAAGCATAAGGGCAAAAGCACCCTTAGAGATTGTCCACTCAGATGTGTGTGGACCGATGCAAACTCCATCACTTGCTAGCAGCCACTATGTCTTAACATTCATAGATGATTTTACAAGAAAAACTTGGGTTTACTTTTTGAAAAAGAAAAGTGAAGTGTTTGAAAAATTCCGCAATTTCAAAGCACTTGTTGAGAACCAGAGTGGGCTGCATATCAAAGTCCTTAGGACTGATAGAGGAGGTGAGTATATATCTAAAGATTTTCTACGGTTTTGTAGAGAAAATGGTATTCATAAACAGTTTACAACTAGATATACACCGCAGCAAAATGGAGTAGCCGAAAGGAAGAACCGAACCATAATGGACATGGCGAGGAGTATGCTAAAGGCAAAGCATTTGCCGAATGATTATTGGGCTGAAACTGTACATTGTGCAGCGTATATATTGAACAGGTGTCCTACAAAAGCAGTTATGAACAAAGTGCCAGAAGAGGCATGGAGTGGCGCAAAGCAAAGTGTCACACATATGAAGGTTTTCGGATGTGTGGCTTATGCACACATTCCGGATCAGCTAAGGAAGAAGTTGGACAGCAAGGGGGAGAAATGTATTTTCATTGGATATAGTGAGGAATCCAAGGCCTACAGGTTATATAACCCATCCAGCAAGAAGTTTCTTGTGAGCAGAGATGTTCAGTTCATTGAAGAGGAAGCTTGGGATGGAAGCATAGAGAAAACGGTGAATGTTAAACACTGTTTATCTCATGATGAGAATGATGATGAGGTGGCTGAAATACATCCCCAAACAGCAACATCAACACCGCAAAGTACACCCTTGAGGAGAAATGACAGTGCTTCTCCAAGCACACCACGAGGAGGAAATTCAAGTGCTTCTTCAAGTACTTAAAAGTTTCTTTGAAGAGGTAAGAAATTCGAAGTTTGAAGACATTGCAGACAAAGATGCCAACTATTAAGGGTATCAAATTTCTTTGTTTGCGTTATCGTAAATATTGATGATCCTGTTCATTTCGAAAAAGCTATCAAGGATAGGAAATGGATAGAAGCTATGGATGAGGAAATAAATGCCATAGAGAGGAACAAAACTTGGGATTTGGTTGAACTCCCAAAAGGTAAAGATGTCATTGGTGTTAAATGGGTCTACAAGACCAAAAGTAATGTTGAAGGCAAGATAGAGAGACACAAGGCAAGGCTTGTTGTCAAAGGCTATAAGCAGAAGCATGGCATAGATTATGAGGAAACTTTCGCACCGGTTGCCAGAATGGAAACCGTGAGAGCAGTGTTGTCCATAGCAGCACAAAACAAATGGAAAGTTTACCAAATGGACGTGAAGTCGGCATTCCTGAATGGAGTGTTAATGGAAGAGGTTTACATTGAACAACCTCTCGGCTATGAGAAGAAAGGCCAAGAGCACAAGGTATGCAAACTGAAGAAATCTCTTTATGGGCTGAAGCAAGCGCCAAGAGCGTGGTACAGTAGGATAGACTCTTATCTACTGGAAAATGGATTTGAGAAGTGTGAGGGAGAACCCACTCTCTACATCAAAGAACAAGATGGTAAAATTTTGATTGTAGTCTTGTATGTTGATCATGTTATTTTTACAGGTAATGATGATTGCCTTATTGAAAATTTTAAAACAGTCATGAAGGAAGAATTTGAAATGACTGACATGGGTTTGTTGAGATACTTCTTGGGAATAGAAGTAGAACAAGATGAAAATGGGATTTTTATCTCACAGACAAAGTATGTTAATGAGGTACTTGAAAGATTTAACATGCAGGAATGCAAAGCAGCAATCACTCCCACAGTGATGGGATTAAAACTCAGTAGAGAGGACAGCAGCAAGGATTTTGATCCTAGTTTATACAAAAGCATAGTTGGCAGCCTCATGTACTTGACTGCAACTAGGCCAGACATAATGCATGATGTTAGTTTGATTTCCAGGTTCATGGAAAAACCAAAGGATGCACATTGGCAAGCAGCAAAAGGGATTTTGAGGTATGTTAAAGGTACTAAAAGGTTTGGTATTTTTTATACTACTTCAGAATGTTCAGATTTAGTTGGATACACAGACAATGATTGGGCTGAAAGTGTTGATGATCGGAAGAGCACTTCCGGTTATGTTTTTCACATGGGTTCAAGAGCCATTTCATGGGCTTCTAAGAAACAACCCATTGTAGCATTATCTACAGCAGAAGCATAGTATGTGGCAGCTACAGCAGCAGCGTGTCAAGCAGTTTGGATGCGGAAAATGTTGAGAAGCTTATGTCAAGAACAGGTAAAAGGGACAGTGATATTTTGTGACAATAGCTCAGCTATTGCATTGTCTAAAAATTCTGTTTTTCATAAAAGGACAAAACACATTGACACCAAGTTTCATTTCATACGAGAATTGGTTAGCAATGGCGAGATTGTTTTGCAACATTGCAGAACGGAGGATCAATTTGCAGATATCCTCACAAAGCCACTACAGCAGAAAAGCTTTGAATATTTCAGGAAATGCATGGGTATGCAGGAAAACCCAACAGTTGAAATTAAGGGGGAGTGTTGGAATTAATTCCAACTGCCGAGCCATCGCAGGAATGGAGGCGGCAACAAGTCCGCGGGGGTCCGGCAAGTTTGGCCAGGGGAGCAGCATACCCCATCGGACAGGGCCCACACCATTTGTTCAAATAACAGTCCGCGGGGGTCGTGAAAGATTTGAGGGCAGAGGAGAATACCCCCTCGGAATGCTGATGTCATCAGCTGGCCCACATACATATAATACGGCCCATATGACATATATTATATGTTGTATATTGATCACCAATTAAATGTTTGTCACGGCATTTTTTTTTGTTGGTTTTTAAGAGGTGTTAAACATTGTTTTGATTTTAATATATGTGAAGTATATATTAAAAAGACCCGTAAGGTGTAGATATGTGCCCAGCACATTGTAAAAGCCGTGAAGCATATGTTTTTTTTTACACAGCAGTGGATGTAAAAAGATAAAAAGACAGAAATGTAATTTGGAATTACACAGCAGAATTGTTATTACACAGGATTTTTTAATGCACAGCAGTGCGGGAAGATAAGAAGAACAACAATGCCAGAAAGTCAATTTGCTATCAATGCATATTAGATCGGTGCTGACAGAGTTAATGCAGCCATAATGAATTGAAGCGGTGATATTTTTAGTGGTTGAGCAATTTATGGCTGAAGATATTTCTGTTTTGTAATATGTAGATACAAAGCCATTATTTGGTATGTAATGTTTTTTATGCACAGCAGCGTATTTTGAAAACACAGAGCAGTTTTTTTTAATACACAGCAGAGTGTATTGTTTGTAAAAAAAAGACAGAGAGTGTTTTGGGAAAACAGAGGATATACAGCAGTATACGTTTTCCAGTGAATGACAGAGTGATATTTCTGAACTGTGTTTGCAGCAGTCAGAATTTTTTTTGTAAATCCCTCTTTTGAGGAAGTCTGTAACAGCAGTTTTTTTTTTATATGAAATAGAAATTTTTCTGAGTTGAAAACTCTGTCAATGTATGCAAATTTTTTTTTATTTTGTATTTCTCTGTGTTAAGGAAGGCAATTTTCATTGTTTTGGAATTCTGAAAATTCCAAC